>OMNW01000600.1:0-11476 GCA_900303245.1 Selene dorsalis | reverse complement strand
CCCCCCCCCCCCCCCCCGCTTTTTTTTTTTTTTTTTTTAATAAAACACCACTTATTGTCTACCAAAAGCCCAGCTTTCTCTTCATAGCCCCAGGACAAATTAATATTTCAATCCCTTGGGGATCGGGGGTGGGGCAGAGTCAACTTCCTGTCAGCAGTTTTACGCAATGTCGTTCCCTTGGTCTTTATTTATTTCATTTCAGCGCTCCTGTCCTCGCTCACAGCATCCACTGAATACCTATTTGGAGGAGAATGTGATCGAGAGGTCACGCTATTTGAACCAATCTGATTGGCTGTCAGCTCCAATCTGACCGACATAGCACCCCTGTTCCTTGTGGGTATGCTCAGTGGCATTGGCTGCCGTCCGTTGTCAGGCCAACGAGCAGCCCGGGAAGGTGGGAAGGGGGGGGGTGGCCAATCTGAGACTGCCACTTTCCCTCAGCATTAGCATCTCACTTAATGACCAGTTAAGAGGCAGCCTGGCAAATGAGTTGTGACAAGTGCTGCAGAAAAAGGAGTCTTTTTCCCTCATATCTCCCGCCTCTCAATCACCATTTAAAAGGCTTGACGGCCTGACATAATTTCGCAATAATTATCACTCGGAGTATTCTTTTCGGGCCAGGACAGAAGTCAGATTGGATCTCATCACAGGGTAATAATGCTGACCAACAATAACTTTGTTGTCTCTTCTCTCCTCTGTGTCTCTGGCTTGCTCCTCAGGGAATGGGCAGCCGGCTTCAGCCAGCCAGTTCAATCTGGTTCAAGTAAAGCAGGAGCCAGTGGACGGCAACTCTGGGGCCTCCCAGGACTCCACACAGGAGCACAGCCTGGACCTGAGCAAGAAAGACCACCACAGGTACGCAGCCGTATGGCACGTAGGGGGTTAATGCTGTATGCAGAATGTTAATTCTTGTTGTAAATTCCACTAATATATTCACAAAATAAATCAAGAAATGAAATGAGGTTTCTCTGATTGATAGGTGATTTCTGCACTCTTGGCAGCCACAGCCCCGGTTACATTCACAATTATTTATCAAAAATATCTCATTTATATATGTGTGCATACAATTACAAAATCCTCTCCATATTTCTCAATTTTTGTGTGAGAAGGATGTTTACATAAACCTTCAACTCCAATCTTCCCTCCAACTCACATTAGATCTTATTTCTTAAGAAGACAGCATTTTTCTTCTTCATTATACAGCACACCTTGTGTGATAAATAGTAATATTTACTGTTCTCATGCAAATCTTGACTAAACATTGTTCATTTTCCTTGTTCCAGTAATGAATCAAACGGACACCCTGTACCAGGGAATACATCTCTTTTATCCTCGCTTATGAATAAGGTAAGATCCATCCATCAAACGCCTTTCATCCCAAGACAAATTAGCGGGACACGGAGGGGCCTGTTTGTTTTTTAATGTTTCACCGCTAATAAGATGAGTTTGTATCATTTAAATTTTCCAGCCATTTTTCATACGGTGTAATTTTCACTGCACCTCTCACAAATTAATATAATGAAGCAGTAGCTGGGTGCCATGCCAGATATATAGAGATGTTTGTTTTTTGATGAGCTGTTTTGAACTCGCCGTCCATTTTTTCTCCTCCTTTATACTGTTTTCTTCCCCCGCCTCGCTCTACATTTATTTATAGAGTTTGTAAATTATTTGATTAAAAAGTCATGGCAGGAAAAAAAACACAAGGTGCTGCCCTCATTTTTTACCAAGTCTAAATGTTAGCGTATGGAAATTTTAGTGTGGGTTTTTTTGTTGTTGTGAAGATTAAAATGGACATCATCTTAATCGTATATCTTATCTGACATATACAAATGTGAAAGGTGGTTTCCATTACATTGATGATGTAATGACAAACCAGACTCACATTATTTTACTCTTGCCAATTGGTCAAGTCAGATCCCCCCTCCTCCTTCAGGCTTCCCCTCCACACATGTCGTCTCTTCTTGTCTCTCTGTGGGAGAGGTGAACCTCAGAGCTGTTTTCCTCACAGTGCTCATTGAACCCAGTCCATGGAGGAGCTTGTGGATGTGTTGTCCAACAGCTCCTGTCATGTCAGCTTTTAGGGGTTTTGATTCAAGCCACCACATCACATAAAAGGGTTAACAGTTGCTCCCAGAGGACACTTGGCAAACAGGCTTGGCACTGCGCTCGAGCAAAAGCCTGGATGTTTGTAAATCTGGCTGCGCTTTTTTGCTTTGCCAAATCATTTGTGTGTGTGTTAACAGTCACACTCTTACTAACATATGCAAGAGCCCTGCTTACGTATGTTTAGCTAAGGTGGTGTTGCATGTTGCTGTGTGTGTGTTGTAGATGTCACAAGTGAACCCTGCCCTATTCAACGCCATGAACCTGAAGACAGAGCTGGAGTCGGGACAGGGCAGCGACAGCTCCGAGGCTGCGCAGTATCTGAACCGAGTGCTGAAGAGACCCCTGCCAGACAAACCCACTGAGATCTGGAGGACATACCTCCGGAGGTAGGAAACATGTAGCTGCAGTTGGATTCAGTTACTTCGGCGCAACTCATTCATTGTGATAGTGAGAAAACAGTCAGAGCGTTTAAAAATATTTTACCTCAAAGGCTGTTTTCTGTAAGTGCCATTCCTCACATACAGTAAAGATGGAAAGCCCCTAAACATAAAGTATCCAGTTTTGCAGGAATTTGAAATGACTTAGAGTGAAGAGGATGAACAAGCATTTACTGTCAGATGAGGAATTTAACTGCTCTTGATTTACAGTCTTTATGGTCTGTCTCTGTCAAGGTTTGACACAGATGACTTCTGTGAGGCTCAGTGTGACTTCCTTCAGAAAGTGCACTTTCACTGTCTGGTCGAAGACTGCGGTGCACTCTTCAGCACCGTGGATGGGGCTATAAAACATGCTAAGTGAGTGTCACGCCAGTTCATGATTGGAAAATATACCTTTACTTTCCACATTTTAGTTTTCAGCTTTATTGATCAACATAAAAACAAGCTTCCATCTCCTTGTTTAGCTTCCACCTCCGAGCCACCTTGAAAGTGAAGTCAGAGCCTCAGTTCGGTGAAGGCAAGGAGTCTGGTGAGGGAGCTCCCCGGCAGCCCGCTGCCCCAGTCTCAATGGCCAACAATCCCTCCATAGACGTGGCACACCTCACATCCTCTGGTGGCTACAGCTCCCCTCCACCCTCCCTGCTCGCGTGGAAGCAGCTGACAGGCAGCATCCCTCAGATGACAGCCTCAATGCCCAACTTGCCAGCCACCTCCCCCCTGGCCACCACCTCTTTGGAGAATGCTAAGCCACAAGTCAAACCAGGTTTCCTGCAATTTCAGGAAAAGTATGAGAAACCTTGTTCTTCATTGCACGACATTATACATTAAAATATGTTGCTTTGTTTTCTTCTTTCACCAAGTTGCAATTAAACCTAATTTTTCCATTCTCATTCACCCAGCGATCCATGTTTGGCTACCGACTGTAAGTACTCAAACAAGTTCCACTTCCACTGCTTGTTTGGGAATTGCAAGTATGTGTGCAAGACCTCTGGCAAGGCTGAGTCCCACTGTTTGGACCACATCAACCCCAGCAACAACCTGGTTAACATCCGTGACCAGTTTTCCTACTACTCACTCCAGTGTCTCTGTCCCAACCAGGTGAGTGGTACTTCATAACTCTGCCAGAAGCTGAATCACCTACTGTCATCTCCCAGAGATTTCTAAGCATGAAGTATGCTATCTATTAGACCAGTATTTGAGGTTATTTGACTCAAGGCTTTCACAACCGCTGCTCCCCGTATTCCATCTCCGCTGAAAAAGACAGTCGACTCACCCCAGTAATGCCTGTTTATATGTCAATGATGTCATTTTGACTGCCGCATTCTCCTCTCAGAAAAGGCCAATTTAGCTGATATTACCCAATAAATCATTGTCACTTGCACAGTAAACAAGGCTGTCTGGAATAGGGCAAAAATCAGGGGAATGCTTCGCAAATGAAACCTAAATGGCAGCCCCTGCCTGCTCTCATGAGCCCGTATTTGGAAAACGGTTTAAATGAATTCATTAATGTGTCGAAAATCACCCCTCTCACAAAAAACCCTCCCCCTCCTGTCCTACTCCCCCACTGCTCCCTTCCTCCTCCCCTTAGTCTCCATCTCCTGAACTGAGCAGATCTTATTTGGCCCAGTCCTTTGGGATCTGGGTCTCACAAACAGATGGTGGTGTACAGACATGTTAGAAAGGAGGGGTGTTTGTGGGAAGTCTGGAAAAAAAAAATGTAATCATACCTCAAAATGTGGGATGTTCCAAATGACCAAAGAGGAAAAAAAAGACTGTGAGGTGCTGATTATGTTTTTTGGGGGGATAAACTGTGTGTAGTGTTCACTTTAAAGATCAAGTCATATTAATCTGCTCTTGCCACTTTCAAACATTCACCACATTTGACTCATGAAATTGGAAATTGTGTGTCTCTACTGCAGCACTGCGAGTTCAGAATGAGGGGCCACTATCACTGTCTGCGGCCTGGCTGCTTCTTTGTCACTAACATCACGACCAAGCTGCCATGGCACATCAAAAAGCACGAGAAGGCAGAGCGCCGTGCCGCCAACGGGTTCAAGTATTTCACCAAGAGGGAGGAGTGTGGGAGGCTGGGTAAGAAATCTGACGTGAAGTTTTAAGTTTTGCCCTGTTGTCTCTCTTCTTTACCTTTTTTTTTTTGTTGTTTTTGCCTCTCGCCTCCTAAATCACCTCCTGTCAGCACAAACGCACCAGTTCTTCATAATATTTTGCCAGGAGAGATGTGTGGATTAAAGATGTTAAATTGAGAAAGATGTAGATTGATTTTTGGCAGCTGTTGCAGAAAGGATATTCTCTGCCTATACAAAGGGAGAGACACCAGTGTTGGCAAACAGCGCCATGCTATTTGAGTGGTTTAAGAGGCGTGAAACAAGTCTGCCTCATAGGTTTTGTTGCTGTATTTTGCATTTGTGTATTCACAATGGCACCTCAAGTCCCAAAGGTAGTCTTGCCTGTACTATATGAGCAATAACGTCAAAGGGGGCAATCACATCCAGGTTGTTTTCTTCTTTCTTTTGCCCCTGTCAGAAATGAGCAATTAGGTTTGTGTTTGTTAATTATCCGGCTTGTCTGGTTTAGCCTGTTTGTGTTCTGAAGCTGCGCCTCACAGCCACCGCTGCCATCGCACAGAAATGAATTAAAAGTGATCTGTTTTTTTCAGGCGGTTACACAAGCTTTTCAGATCGCAGAAACAAAGCAAACAAAAACAGGCCCTAAACAGCTGTTTTTTGTCCCCAGCCTGATCTGCCAACTGTATTGTTCCGGCTGGGGGAAAAAAACAGAAAGGATTACCATCGCTAGCACTCCAGTCATAAAGAATTGATGGGTTGCCAGTATCCATGGCAGCAACATTAAACTGAACACAGCTGATGATGTTACCTGGTTTCTGTCTCACAAAAGGCTCCTCGTGTCAGGGGGGTTACTGTTATTTGCTCAACTTTGCGTGTTTAAAACGTTGTGTGTGCGAAAAGCTATTTGATGACACAGACATGTTGTGCTCTTAAACCGGGTGCCATGGTTACTGACATGCTAGCACCTGCCCAGCATGTTACTCTTTCAATTATTTCTGCCTGCTTTTATATAATGGTATTTGATTAACAGGCACAAAACAGAACATTCATTTAATTTGAAATCATAAAGCAATTAGACCCAGACCGGTTAAAACATGAGAAAAGAACAGAAGAGTATGAAGCAGACGGCAGTACAATTGAGAACAAAAGAAAAAATGACAATGGAGATACTTTGAAAAATGAATTTAATATGGTAATAATTGTATATTTACTTTGGTTTGCAGGGGTGTGTGCATTATTGGCCCACAGAAAATGAGAATTTATTTATGTAAATTCCTAATTGAATAAAGCATGTCAGTGTAATAAAAGAGCTCCACAGGTTTAGTGCACAGAAGCCTTGACTTGCTCAGTGTGACACCAGAGTGATCTAATATTCCTCCTACATGTGCACTTCCCAACACTTTGAAACCCGATCCCTCTTTTGTCAGAGCCATATCATGAAATTAAAAAAACCTAAAAATATTTCTCTTCGTGTTTGATCTAATCATAACACCGTCACACTGATAATATTGCATTTACTACCGTGGCTGCTCTCAGACGCCTCACAATGAGCCCGAGACAAATTAATCAAGCGAGCAGAGAGTTTACAACTGTTGCTGTTTTCTTTTCACAGGTTGTAAGTATAACCAGGTCAACAGCCATTTCCACTGCATCCGCGAGGGTTGCCAGTTCTCCTTCCTGCTCAAGCACCAGATGACCTCACATGCGCGCAAACACATGAGGCGGATGCTGGGGAAGAACTTCGACAGAGTCCCATCCCAGGTACACAGCAAACACAATAAACGGTGGCATGTGACACATACTGCTCTGAAAAGGGTAATTACTAGTATCCTAAAATATGGGCTGAAAGCAGCATGAGTAAAAACAGGCGATGAATAGTTTATTGACATGTATTGCACCAAAGGCCAAGCTCCTCACACACCCTTTAACTGACAGGTGAAATAAGGTATGGAGTCCCTGCCTTTTAATCTGCTGATCACATTTGTGGTACATAAATGTTAAGGTTGTTTTCTCACAATAAAGGTCAACTGTTTTATTCTGTGTAAGTTAACAACAAAAAAAACATGTTTTTTTACATTTACACAAATTTTAAAGAACCTGCCGTTGTTGTGGTTTTTGCTGCAAGAAGACTTTCTCAAGATCCAGTTTTTAGAAATCACGACACTTTATATTTCTTTATTTTATTTAAGCTTATGAAGATAGATTTTTTTTTGTACTTCCTGTTCTATGAAAGGTTCTGCTCATATCCCGTCATACCAGTAACTTACGTCACTTGTGACCTTTTATTGATGAAAATTTTCACACAGGGAGTGTACTCAGTTAACTAACTTAACCTCTGCTGTATGCCTTGTACCATTAAATATGTGGATTTTCTAGTTCTAGTTTCTAGTGTGTTTTTTCATTTTGAAGTCCTTATATATTGACTGAAGTGGGAGGCTCATTCTTTCAAAAATACTTTTGATGTTTGTGAAACTCTTGGGTGTAAGCCAAGAGCCAACCCCTGCATTAATAACACACTGTCCAAAGATCATTGTGTCACATTTCCATTTACGGTGAAAATAATACATTATGTTTCTCAGGTGATGCCACTGGGCCAGAGGGCAGATGACATGCAGCATGGATCTGGCATGGTTTCCGGGTCCATGTCGACCCAGCCTAGTATGACCTCCAGCTTCTCCTCCACCGCCATGGATGAGACTGATGATTACATGGACTACATGGGAGTAGGAGGCAGCCCCCTGGGCCTCTCCTCTGAGTCCTCCAACCAGGACCGGAGCTGCACCAGCACACCAGTAGGCAACGATGGCTCTCCAGCAGGTGAGACTTAGGAGAAAAAAAAAAACCTGACAGGCGGGGCAGCATGTAGAGCTGTGATTTAGTCTAAAGGAATTCAGTCCATTACAGGTTTTCTACTCTTATATTTAGCATTGTACATAACGCTTTGCTCAGTCCAACCTCATGCATCTTACCCAGAAATCCAGCATCTTGTCATTTCATGCATTCTTGAGACAGGATTTAGCAGTTTGACTTTAATCAATAACATTAGTCATATTTTATGAGGTTGATGACATTGCTGTATTGTTGTTGATTCGTGGACAAACTCTTTTGCAGTTTGCGCGCTCATCCTCATAAAACATCCATTTTGTACATCAGTGGTTTGAGTTATTGCACTGTATGTAGCTTATTACATTTTCCTTTGGCCAGAGATCATCCCTGTGGCTTTATGTCTACTTTAGCACTTTTAGTGGGTTGAATTGTGGGAGAAAGGAAAGGAAAGGAGAAAGAGGCTCTTTTTTCCTCAAACCTACTGCACCAGTGGTTTCTCCTCTGCTTTTTTCTAAGTCTGAGCCTGCCTGTGATTTTCACTTTCCTCCATATGTTGCCAGTATTATCCACTACACTCATCATTGTTGTTTTGGCTGGTGTTTGGGTTACTTGTCTTGAATGGGCCTCATTTTGTATCATTCTCTTATCTTTTATCTTTCCCTTTTTACCTCCCATCCCTGTGTGTGTGTGTGTGTGTGTGTGTGTGCGTGTGTGTGCGGGTGTGATTTGGCCCTTGTCTTTGTGCGTGTACCCGTCTGTGTGTTTCCCCCCCTCTTGTCTGTCCTTCACTCTCTCTGGTCAACCTGTCTCTCCAGGACAAGGCTGCCCCGCCACCACTTCTGCTCCTACCACCCCTGCTGACACTAGCGCTACCCAAAATGCACCTCCTTCTTCCCCTCCTCCACCACCACCTCCTCTTCCCTCCGCTCCTCAGCCTGGTCTCCAGTCACAGGCCCCATCCCTCTCTCCTGCTCTTCTCCGACCTCCTCTCCCCTCACTCCCATACCTCCTCTCTCCATCCTGTCTGTCATACTCTCTGCTCAGCGCCTCTCTGGGAGCCACTCGGAGTGTTGTCATGCCAACCAACACACCAGCTTTCAGCCCCATCATTGCCACTCCGTCTCCGGTTAAAAATGACGTCCCTATAGTACAGGATGCTGCAGGTACTTATCCCCGGCGCAAACCAACACTGCAGCTGTCACTCTGAATTGAGACCTGTGCAGCATTTAACTGTGTGATCCAGCCCCTCTCTGCACAACTGTTTATAAAGACTAGAAAGTTAAGGGGCTTTTCAAGCATGCAAAGAGTGTTTATGTGGAAATGATGACACCTGCATGCTTACTGAGTGGGTACAGTAACAGAACAAATGTGTACAGTTACTTCACTTACACCTATGTGTGTGTTCTCACTTTTAGTATTGCAAGGATTTAGAGACAGAGCAGTAAATTTGGAATCTGTAGTATGAAGCCAGGGCCTTGCTTAGCCTACATTAACAAGGCTGCATCAGCAGCATTTTAATCACGCTTTAAGTTTTATCGAGGCCCACTGCTTCCTGTCTTGCAGAACAGGGATCACATCATTAGCAGTGACCCAAGGGTGTTGCAAAAGGTGGGTGCCCCCCATAAAACAACGTGGAGATAAGAGGGTCGGTTAAGACCCACAGCTCCGCCTCTGTTTGGAGGCTGGAGACACCCTGTAAAA
This sequence comes from Selene dorsalis, assembly GCA_900303245.1. NCBI lineage: Eukaryota > Metazoa > Chordata > Actinopteri > Carangiformes > Carangidae > Selene > Selene dorsalis. The sequence goes on along the minus strand of OMNW01000600.1, from coordinate 2,319 downwards.
ATGTCATGTTCCAAAGTCAATCTATCATTTCCCCTCTCCTTTAATCATTCTGGGAGTTAGGAATAAAAAATTTGTTGCTCTCTGTGCTTACTCAGCTGTGAACCACTTCGGGCTGAGTAAGGTCGCATATTAGAGTTTCAACCAGGAGGGTCTCGCAGGCTAATTTGCTTGTAGTTTGTGGGTTTTACCTTGTGAACCAACTGATTATGCTTTAATGTGCTTCCCTCCTTTCTCTCAGGCAACACCATCTCAATCCCCACGGCCACCGGTGCAAAAAAGCGCTTCTGGATCATCGAGGATATGTCACCGTTCGGCAAGCGCCGCAAGACTGCATCGTCACGCAAGATGCTGGATGAGGGGATGATGCTGGAGGGCTTCCGGCGTTACGACCTCTACGAGAACTGCAAGGACTCAAGTTGCCAGTTTTCTCTGAAGGTGACCCATTACCACTGCACACGTGAGAACTGCGGCTACAAGTTCTGCGGACGCACCCACATGTACAAACATGCCCAGCATCACGACCGCGTGGACAACCTGGTCCTGGACGACTTCAAGCGCTTCAAGTCGTCACTCAGCTGCAATTTCCCCGACTGCCAGTTTTCAGGCAACAGCACCCACTTCCACTGCCTGCGCTGCGGCTTCCGCTGCACCGACAGCACCAAGGTGACGGCCCACCGCAAGCACCACGGCAAGCAAGATGTGATCAGCGCGGCTGGATTCTGCCAGTTCAGCTCCAGCGCTGATTGTGAGGTTCCCGACTGCAAATATAAGCTCAAGTGCTCACACTTTCACTGCACCTTCCCCGAGTGTAAGCACACGGTGGTGGGCATGTCCCAGATGGACTCCCACAAGAGAAAGCATGAGAAGCAGGAGCGAGGTGAGCTGCCGTCTGTGTCGCCCAAACAGGAACAGGTGCACCACCTGGGAGGAAGCGTGTCGGCGGTCCCTCCCGTCTCCATGGGTCTTTCTACTTCCTCACCCAGTGGCCTCCACGTGCTGTCCCACAACATAAACAGCAGCGCTCCCTCCATGCTCTACGCAACAGGTGATATGGGGTCCAACTATAACCACCCGTACCCCCCGTCCTCCATCAGTCTGGACAGCTCCCTCAACCTGGGCACAGACACCAGCAGCTCCCTGTTCTTCCTGAAGAACGCAGCCGGGCTGGGTCTCAGCGACTCACTCGACCTCAGCAAGAAAATTCAACATGATGCAGCGCGATCTGGCCACAACCCCACACCCCCACTGGGTCTGACGGCAGCTCAGGACGACACCACGGGAACATCTGGTGAAGCTGAAGACGACCTGTCGCCAGAAGAGGAGGCGCACGCGGAGGAGGAGGAGGAAGAAGAGGAGGAGGAAGAGGAGGAAGCAGAGGAGGATCTCAACACTGATTCAAATGATGATTCGATGGCGGAGCCAGAGGGTGAGAAAGACAACGATGAGAGTTTCGATGCTTCCGTTAACCACACTGATACTTCCCAACTGGAAAAGCAAGATGCTGACCCATGAAAAAAATAAAAAAACTAACAGTGACCGTAGGAACTGAAGAAAAACCCTGTGTACTATGAACAAAACAAAAATGAAAGTGGCCTCATTTGTCATGTTTAGAGACTCGAGATGACAACAAAAAACAACAGCGTGGAGAAAATGACGGCCCAAAATGATTTATTATGATGTTTACAAGATGACCAACATTATTAATTCAATTATGCATTAAAAAATATGAACGGAGACACAGAATTAGGCCCTGTTTTACACATGGGGCAGCAATGTAAAGCATTTTACTACACATCAGTCTTTTTGTGTGCGTGCATGTTTGAGTTTAATTTATTTTTATTTTTTTTCACTTTTTTGTGTGTGGAAAAAAAAAACGTTAGAAAAACAAAAACAAATCTCTCTATATAACTATATATGTAAGTGTGTGTGTGAACGATGATATACAAAAGGAAATTGCTGGCACAGACGACATGAACTGCAGGGCCACAGATCCGTAGAAAAAGGGACGTGAATCACTAAGGGGAAACAGGATGAGTTCAAACATTTGATCTTTGATCTTTTTTCTGTATTAATATTATATTATTAATTATAATTATTATTAGACACAGAGAGAAATGGGGTAACATTGTGCTTGTTCCCAGCTCTCTCGGGTGTTTTTCTTTGTTCTCAATGACATGTGGAATTGACCAGTAACTGTCTGGTTGGTCTCAGCTGCAGTTGGGCGTCCAGCAGGTCGCCAGTCTCAACAGTTCTCTGACATTCTGCTAGCTATGTTCTACTAGCACCAAAACCAAGCTCAGCCCTTGTAATTTTACATGC
>OMNW01000599.1:6938-17311 GCA_900303245.1 Selene dorsalis | reverse complement strand
CAGAAATTGTGGTGAAAGTTTCATTTTGCTGGAGGCCCCATGAAAAAATGAAAACAATCACAGCTCATTTTATTGACAGTCACTTCTGTGCAACTTTGAACTACACAATGAAATTAACAACAATCATAAAAAACTGGTCTATAACTACACCTACAATGACTACCATCTATGAAAAGGGCAGTTTTAATGGTAAATGAGAACAACAACTCACCTTCAGTGTCTCTGGTCTTCTCGGCTCCTCCCTCAGCCATCCTGCGGGCTCTTTCCTCTTCCTCCTGCTGCTTCTGCTGGATCCTCATGAACAGGACGCGTTGTGCTGGAGGCAGGAAGTCAGGAACAGAGATCCCACCCTGATTTGCCGACGCTCCATTAGCGGAGCCGTCTTGACTACCTGACTGATTACCGAACTTCCCTGCTCCTCCTCCTCTCTCGTCCATGCCAGTAAAACCCTGATAGTTGTCACCTGAGAGGGAACAGTGAGAGTCTTCCTCAGTACAAAGTTGGTAAGTTTACTACCATCAGCTTGAAGTAGGTTTGGCTCACTCACCTTCTTGTACCACTCCCTCCATGTTCATCCCCTCCTGCTGATTGAAGAAGTTATTGAAGAAGTTTCCTCCACCCTGATTGGGACCTGGGGGCATAGGGCCTCCATGCGGGGGGCCATCGCCTGGCGCAAATCCTCCCATCATGGGTGGTCCGCCAGGGCCCATATTCGGCGGACCCTGGTTCATCCCAACATTGGGACCCATGTTCTGCATGTCCGGGGACATCATGCCTGGAGGGGCAGGGAAGCGGGGAGGGGCGGCTCCAGGGGCGCCTTGAGGTCCAGGTGCTGCGGCCTGACCCTGAGTGGTGCTGGGAGTCTGGCTTCTGATCAAAGAGGGAGAGCAAGGAATCAGGAAGCTACACTTATTCTTTACTCTAAAATAGAGTGATGAGGTACTGCATCTGATTCAGTCTTTGTCTCTCTGCTGTTGCTTTATCTAACATCTGGTTTATCTATATGAGAAAATTCATTCTCTTTCACTCCTCACTTTTATTTTCTGAACTCTTACCTGACAGCGAGTTTCTGAGCCAGCTGTCCTGTTGGCTGAACTTTAATCTCAAACAACGAGGGGATTTTCTTCCCAGCACCGCCTCCCCCTGAAGGACAAGGAGGTGGGGGGCCCATGTGGGGAGGTGGGCAGTTAGGATTTGGGGGCATGCCTTGGTAAGGACTTCCATCTGGGCCATGAACAGGGGGACCAGGACAAGGATTGGGCCCAGGAACAGGAACTGGTCCTGGTGGGCCTTTACTGACAATGGGCCCCTGGTTAGGTCCTGGAAGACCCCCAAAGTCCCCTGCCACAGGTCCACCAAAGTCCACAACCCCTGCGTTGGGGTCTACAGGAACAGGCCGAGGAGGGGTGGGGAGGAGGCCAACTCCGGGAGGGGGTTTGGGAAGAGGATTGATCCCCTGCTTCTTCAGCTCCTCCACCTCCTTCTCATCCTCAGCTCCAGCTTCTGCATCCTCCGCCAACATCTGGAAAACAAGGTCACAACATTTCCATTGCTAAGTGTATCTGAAAGGTTTTATAAAAGCTTCCATGAGAAGTTTCTGTTCATGAACACACAAACAACTTCAATCTGAAAAGAGTAAAACTCCAAACAACACAAAAGCCACATCGTACCTTGTTGAGCAGCTCCTGAGTGTCGTCGTTGAGGGATTCATGTGAGAACATACATTCGTCACCATTGACACAGTTGCCTGTTGTGTGGAACAGCTTACAGGGGAATTCACGTAGCACTGGAGTTAAGGGGAAACACTCACAGAAAGACTCATGCACAACACTCATTTTTTAGGTAGCTCAAATTCATGTAGCTACATACTGCTAACATTTGTCTGCATTACTTTTTAATTACATCTTTTCACTTGATTCCTCTTGCACTTAGTAGTAAAGGATATCATGCATGTAGGGACAGTGGTCAGCTCGGGCACAGAAGCCAGTTATGTAGAATTTGCACAGCTCTTTCTTCTTCGGCAGCTCGATATCATGGCTGAAGTTGCAGTGGTCCCCCTGGTGGTAAAACATGATCACAGTGAGATCTGTGTGTCAGGGAGCAGCCTGGAGAGAACTGTGCTGTTACTGGGCTTTGCAGCATTAAAGCTTTAAAAATTTGCAGCATTAAAGCTTTAAAAATTGCAACACAGTCTAAACTGTGACCAGGCCAACAACCATGTCTCAAGCCAAAAAAAAAAACAGACATTCATCTTCTCTTACCCAGGTGCATCTTCCCTCGATGTAATACTTGCAAATAGCCTTTCCTTTCTTATCCTGGTGCTTGTCATTCATATTCCTCCTCCCTAGTCCTGGTCCATCGCCTCCATCCTAAAACACACAAACACAAACCAACACACACATCTTTATTGATCTACTTGAGATTATCAGATTCCCAGCAGAGACCCAGCATCAGGACTCTCTAGACTGGTGTAATAAAAAGAAAAGCCTCACCCCATTGTCCATGTCTCCGTTGTTGTCATCATCGTTCCCCATGTCACCTCTTCCTCTCCCTCTGTTTCGACCCTTTCCTCCTCTGATCATACCCCGCCCTCCTTTACCTCTGCCTCGCCCGCGCCCACCTTTACCTCCTGAGGCAGAAAGTAAACACAGTGAGGGTAAATTCAGTTTAAGGACACAATAGACATACAGGTGAGAAAAAGGCACACACTGTTGTCACAGTTTCTCCTGTGGATCATAGCACGTACTTGCTCTAAAAGAGGAGGATGCATTTCTCTAAACCTGGAGCTGAACTCACCTCTGCCTCTGTCTTTGGACTTCTTATACTGATTGAGTTCTTTTGAGTAATCATCATAGTCATCATCCCCCATCCCCATATTGTCGTAGTCATCCTCTCCGTACTGTAGGGACAGATTAAACATGCGTCACTTAATGAGTGTCACTTGTTGAGACCAGGTATTGACATGTGATCACGAGTTGTCAGCACACAAAGAGGCACAGATTGGTTGTCAGGACTACATGTCTATATTTTTTTTAGCAATGTGTCTTTGCCACATTGAATGACATCCTCTGTCACAGTCTCATTAGTCTCAAAACAGTTTCATAATGATGTGGAAATATTTTAATATTTCAAATGGATAAAACCTGATTTTACTGCAGAGCTGTGAGCACAGCGATGATTTGCTCAACTTCTCCTCTGTCTAAAAACAACACACATCTGTTCGTTTGCATATAGACAAGGGAAGTGAGATCTGATCACAAGTGTTTACTGGAGACCTACGGTATGTTAATGGAAGGTCTGACCAGAACATAAGTCCACAACACATTATAACTTCAGAATCAGCTTGGACCAAGACATGAAGCGACTCATTTCAATTTTTTTGTTTAGCAAATATTATAAATAATATAATATTCTGAGAGAGATTATATCTGAAGTGTAGCAGGCTGTTAGACCAAGTAGAAAAGCTATTTATCAATAAAGTGGAAAATGAAAACAACAAACTATGTGCCAATGTGTGACCACCAACAGGTTTAATTTGTTAGTGTTGGTATTTGCTGTACTGGAATACTTCCATGTGAAATATATCGCAACCACTGTGGAGACACACAAAACAACAGACCAAAGCAAACAGACAGCAGGCTTCACTCTGAACCTCACCTCCATGTCGTCTCCGTATCCGTCTCCATCGTCATTATCTCCTCCCATCTTTCCTCCACCTCGTCCTCCTCTTCCTCTGCCTCCTCTGCCCCTCCTCCCTCCCCTCATTCCTCCACGGCCTCTCAAACTTTTCATACGACCTTTGCCACCTGCAGGGACACAGAGAGACAGAGATGGAGCCACTAAGGCATGAGAGACAGTCCGTGACTTATCTACACAGTTTGGATTGATAAGAAAGTGTTGGCACACAGGCTCCACTGTCTGACTACAACTGTGCAAATGAAACTGTGTCACATCTACAAAGCAACTGAAGGGTGATGAATACACTACTATACACTGAGTCTTTGTCACTTAGAGATGCAGCTTACCTAAAGGATCACAGTACTACACATGTACACAGTAGTTAGCATTTTCAAAGTATGAATAACTTCATAATTAAATGCAGTTTAGAGAACAACAGAGGGCCTTTTTACAGCCTCATGTCACTCTGTTGTCTGGTGTATCCCACTTTAGACATTTATCCACTGTCCTCTGTCCTCCACAGCAGGGTAGACATGCAGCATGATCACCAAGTCTAATTTTCAATTTCAATAGCTCTGATCAAACTGCCACGGACGCACCTCGGCCACCGCGACCTCCTCCCTCCTTGGCCTTGCGGTACTGGTTGAGCTCCTTGGTGAAGTCATCGTAGTCTTCATCCCCCATGTCCTCCTCTTCCTCTCCTTCATAGTTGTCGTCCTCATAGTCATCGTACCCTCCATAACTCTGCTTGTCCATCTTCATGTAGCCGCCCTTCTTTGGGCCTCCGTACCCTCCATGAGACTAGAGATGAGTAAACATTCGGTGATTTCACTTTCCACAAAAATGAAATTTTGAATAGTGATAAATCAAGAGCACTGAAGTACTGGAAAACTGACTGAGATAAAATTTTCAACATTTCAACTTACAGGAGGGGGGTACGGTGGACTGTACTCTCTATACTTCCTCTTCTCACTGGGACTGTAGTCAGACTCATCACTGAAGTCAGAGTGGTCGTCATCAGACGACGCATGGCGCTGTGAGAGAGTGACACAGAGAGAAGGAGACGTAAGACCCAGATTCAAACACGCTAGATAAAGACAGAGGGATGCAGAGAGGTGTGTGTGTGGGGGGTGGTCTTCTCAGTTCTCACTTTGTGTTTGGATTTGCGTTTCTTCTTGGCCCTCCTCTTCTCCCTTTCTCGCTCCCTCTCTTTCTTCCTCTTCCTCTTGCGACGGTGTGATCTCTCGTCTTCGGAGTCACTGCTGGCGTGGCGCTCCCTACTTCGCTGGGGCCTCTCCCCGGTCCCTTCTCCTGCCTCACCTCCTCCGCCTGCATCATCACCCCCATCTCCCCCGCCTCCCGCTGCAGATGCACCTCCACCCATCTCCTCTTCCTCCATTTCTCCCCCATCATCTTCCAGCTCGCCTTCTTCCAGCTCTCCATCCTCTGGCCTGTGTACAGTCACAATGCACATAGAAGCACGTTATATATCTCATATTCCCAACTGCTGTGGCCTCACCCCCCAGCCACATCTAAAAGTTTTCTTTCAAAACCGTTTATGTATCATTTTAAAACAACTGAAAACATAAAATCAATACTTCAATGTTCACATTTATACGAGAGGGAAAACAGAGTACAGAGGCTTGGTTAAGTTGTAAAAAACTGGGTTCCTGAGATAAAATTCAAGCTGCAACACGACATTCTGGATTGCAATACTGTAACAGCATTAACTTGTAGGAAATAACAGAGTAATAGGGATATGTGATTAAACAAATGGGAGGCCTCTGACGCACTTGGAATTCCTGATAGTGAGCGGTAGTAGCATCTGTTGTTTTCCGTCATAAAGGTGTCACAACAACTGTCGGTGTGGTTTCAACAACCGTGTGCTACGAATAGTGATTTGTGTCAAATGGGTATAGAAGGAAGGAAGAGATATATTTGTTTGTGCCACATTTCTGCCAGGTGTATTTACAATGTTCCTGTGTTTCTCACTGATGACTGTTTAAATAACAGATTAAAGAAACACACAGATGGCAATTCTTTCTATGCATCACCTACTAAGATAACACCAATAAAAACACCAATTGTGACGCAAGTAATCACTAAAACTGACACTTATCATGTAACCCAGGGGGAGCCTGTAATAAAATGTTAAGTAAGACTGAAAAGCACTTTGTTTTTGCCACTTCTGCTGATTTTATGTTAGAAAGTGCATGTGCACGTGCATTACACAAATGCCACTGCAGTGTTGTTATATTTTAAAGTGTACCTCTAGTCTAGCCTACACCGCTGACTAGTCAATACACACATTTATACTCACATGCCACTGCAAAACTACTAAATGCAAAAACTTTACATTGTGGTTTATATTTTTAACCACATATATCTATATGATGTGGAATTCAGATTTTCTTGTGAAAGGGAGAGTGAGTTTTTAAAAAGCTTAAAAGTAAAGCTCACTATAGACATTAAGAAGGTAACATATGCAGTTTAGGAAATGTTTCTAGATATAGTTAATCCAAGTTCCTAAATTCAACATATGATGAATTATGATAAAATATAATTACTAAAATGCACTGTTTGCTTTCCTTTCAGCCACCATGACACCAAAAGGTGGGAGGTGGAGCCAGTTTTATCTTAAGACCTAGACGACAACCAGCTACTGAGCAGATCTATTCTTTCCAGGGCCAGACTGGTCATTGTTTAGTCTGTCATTCTCATTAGCAAGGACACGGTATGATATAGTGCACAGACTAAAGCAGGGGTCAAATTTATAATGAAGAGACAAAGTATTAATCACTCCTCATTTGAGTAACAAGGTCCTGGCTGTCCCACAAAGGCCCACACCCACAGCAGGCTGAGAAGCAAAGTCTACAACAGGCTGGGAACAAGGCCTGAGGCCAGGGCGGTGTGAACACAACTCATCAGCAAGACAAGTGCTTTATAATATTTAATTACTCAAAGACAGTTTCTGTCCCACAGAGAACACAGTGAGCTGAGACAACGCAGGTGGTTGGTACAGTCAACCTGCTTTCACCCAAAATGTCAGCTGCACTCAATGTGTACACTGCACCACACCACATCCTCAGCATTGAAGCTTCCTCTGAGGAAAGCACAAGAACCTGCCCTAATAATCTGTGCTTCATCTCTGTGTCACAGACAAAATACTGAGCAGCAGAGTAAAAACCATCACCACAGCAGACACAAAACTTCCAGTGAACACTAGCCATGAACCTATTTGGTAAATTAATCACAAAATTTAAAACTGACCCAACTTTGTTTTTTTTCCATCACAAAACTCTGTTAACATCAACATATATAAATCTCATGAAATATTGCCTTTTTTTCCTAAAACCACAATGTAGACTGAGACTATCTGAAACCTTCTAAAGGTTAAAGTGCTGCATTAGTTAACCAAGATAATTTAGTTAACAGGCTCGTGAAGTTAGTGCATAAACCAGGTCCTGTCATTTGATGATGACTGCAGAACACAACCGAGAACAACATTTGTCTTCATGTTGAAGTGACTTTGTTTTAGTACAAGAGCCACAATGAAGTCCAAAACCTATGTCATACTATGCAAAGTATCTCCAAAAGTATTAATATCGATATACTACATAGTGTTATGCACTGGTTAATCAATATAAAAGCTCAGTATTGAATACCAGCTGCCCCAGTGCAATTTTCCTCAAAATCATTTTCGATCAAAATGGTTTGTTAGCTTTTTATCTCCATGCCATGAATACTTGCCAAAGTCTGAACAGGTTCTTTGCTCAGCACCAGCTGCTGACTTTCAATCCAAAAACCACAGACTCTGGACTATCGCCTCAACAGCCAAGTCACTCCTCTACTTCACTATTGGCATGTGATCTGAAGCTGGCCTGTTCAAAACCAGCCAGAGCCAGCACAGGGAAAACACCCCTGCCATAGTGTCTACCATAGCCCAGGGATTTGGCTGTATTATGGAATCAGGTTGTTGTTGGGCAGTGACTGGGACTCACTATGGGCAGAAGCTGATGGCCTCTGGCCAATCAGGATACACACCAAAGCTGCTACCAACAATGTGCTAGTTTGGAGAAAAAGTTAAAATGTTGATTAACTCATCCCCTCCAGTATTATCTATGCTCAGCCAGGACATTAGCAGGTCAGCGTAAACTTTAGTTAACAGACGTAGCAGCACCAATGTCGGGTCAACCGAGCTGAAGAGAGGAAAATTTGTTATTTACTTAATGCGTTATTGATCAGACCCTACACCAGTATCAATATGCCACTGTGAAGTAAAGTCCTGCTGTACAATGTCTGTCATCCATGTCAACTACAGTATACAAGTTTCCATCTAAATCCATTCAAACCTGAAATGTGAAGCTCTGATCACACCGTACTAGCAGACATCTGTGAAAAGTTCCTAAAGTTCAACAGAGCACAAGATTATTCTCATCTGTTAAGGATGACTGAATCAAAGGATTTACCATGCATTATGGTACATTGTTAGCTCAGTGGATGAGTCTACAACTTAATTCTATAAGAAAAGGGCCATGATTAAAATGGGGAATACTTACTGTGACAGGTTTTCTTCACATTTTGCACTCAAAACCATTCAAAGTATTTTTGTTTTTTTCCTAGCCTTTTAGGGACACTAGTGGGAATTGTGGGACTTGGAAATGGGGCCAACTGGGTAACACACAGAAAACTTGCCAACTGGTGACTGTGGTAAAAGGGAACTTTGTGTTTGACTTGAAACACAGGGATGCTTTGCAGACGTTTTACACATTTTGGGGACTTTTGTGGATGTTTGGGACGGGTCAGTGTGGGCACGACTGTGAATAAAAGTGATATGTTAGACAAATAGACATGATCAACATAAGGACAGGCGCATTTAAAAGGTTAGCTTCAGTAAATAAAGAGGCAATAATTCAGATTTGTCTAGAAATGACACAAATCAGTATTTTTAAAGGCCAATATTCAAGACCTGCGTAGAAGAAACCCCAAAGATCAAAGGGTGTTCGGGATTATTACTTTAAAATACTGTATTTAGGTAAAAAGGCAGTGACTCGTGTTTTCAAATTAAAACTGCGTAGACTTTACAGAGCGACAAGTCACTTCACGTTTATGCCAAATGAACGAATAGACTCAAACAGACCACGATATGGTTTAATGGACCATACTGTTTCGAAAACGCTGGTATACGATATTTTCTATTCATCGGCGCAACGAGTGGAAACGCCAAGAGTAGAAAAGTATTTACAAAAACAGTTAGCAGTTAGCTTAGCCGCCCGCTCTCTTGCCAACTGCATTCGTTGGTAACATTAGCTTACGTGCTAATGTGGCTAAGTTAGCCTGGAAAAGGCCCGTAGTTAGCAAAAGACAATCGCTTTAATTTGTTGTTTCTATGGCATCACATTAACTGTCACCACACACCCACACGATTGAATCAACGTTAATTAGTGAGTAAACGGCTGTTAGAGATGGGAAAGTAATTAACCGTTGTTTTATAACCGTTGAATTGGCAAGTATGGCGGTGAAAGTATAATTGATCAGCTGTTTCGACTTCGTCTTTTTTCTTCAGACAAGCTGACTCGAGTCGATTGACCGTTGATTGTGATAACGTAATAAAAAACGGGGAATAAGGTTGTCCCAGGTGCTATTTGGCCTCCCAGTTGGCGTTGTCGTGTAAACATGGCGTTCTTTACCTCTGTACTCGTTTTCCAGAAAAGGCGAGTTTAATCCCTCTGACAGAAAAAAAAGAAAAAGAAACCCCCGGCTTTTTGTGTCAAAGCAGAGGACAAATAAATAATTTCATTTAAATATGATTGTAGAATTACTCGACCTTTCGTCAGTCAGGAGACTGTTGTGTTCGTGGTTGGTAGTTGGGGAGTTTGGATGGACAGTCATGCTTTCCACAGCCATTTCCTCTAGCTACATTGAGGTGCAAAAAATTACAACTCGACACTGGAATCTACTGGCTTATGCGTCACTTCACTAGGATCTACTTGTTTTGATTTTAGGAAGTTTCAGTTCATAGTAGGCAATTCTCCACTACAGTTGGAATAGAAATATGATGAAATTGAGTCCTGACGTTCTCCGTCCTACTGTAGCGATGTGAAATGACGACTGATGAACCTAAAATGGCCGACTGTCTTCTCCAAAGAGAAAGGGGGCGGGTTTCTCCGACAACGACATCGTGACGAATAAACGTACGCGTCTCACGGAAACTAACGAACGTGAAAGTATTCGGGTTAAATTAGCCCCTGTATTTGACTCGCAGGTGCACTATAGTGATTTCAGGACGTTTTTATACAGCTCGATCGACTGCAGTCTAATCTAATTAAATGTTTTGGGCTGTGTATTTAACAGTGCAAGCAATATTTCTGTCAAGCTAAACATCCTGGGCAAAGGGGCTATGGAAAAATTTAATTGTGGCTAGATGCTCTAAAAGTCAAAGATTCTCTATTATAATTTTTGGAATATACACGAAATCGGTTGAAAAATGTCTCAAATTGTGCGTTTTTCAGTTAAGCTATTATTAGTTTTGCATCTGCCCCAATGACTACAAATACTGATAAAGTAGGACTTGTGGAACTCTCTAGGCAATTGAATCAGGTCATCTGGACTTGGTTTTGTCTTTGAAGACGTTTCGCCCCTTATCCAAGTGGTTTCATCAGTTCATGTAGACTAGACTGGCTAGTCTGAAAAGA
>OMNW01000596.1:41209-59223 GCA_900303245.1 Selene dorsalis | reverse complement strand
AAACTGCGAAAAATTCTCCATTGGAATGAATGGAACGGGCGAAAAAAAAAGAGCGGAAAAGAAAAATTATTGAAGTTTTTCAAACGTCTACTACTGAGCCATACTTTCACCTAGAGACTTCATTTAAACTTTAAACTGTAGACACACGTCTTGTGTATTGGTGTATTAATCTACGTTTTGATAGGTTGTATAGTTTTTGATCAATCACTGTTCAATGACCATGATCATTTTTGGAGGAATTTTGAGATTATAATGGGTGTGTATTGCATAGAATGTTCGTGTCAGAGTGGGTGACATCATCGGTTAGAGTGGGAGAAGTTGTCTGAAATTGTCTGAAACTTTTCTCTCTCCACGCTCCTCCCGGCCACAATTTACTCTCTAGACACATGATTTTTTCCAAACTTGTAGACAAACTTGTTCTGTCTCAAACAATGTGTTCATCAAAGCAGAGAGACTTACAGAATTTAAATTGTTAGCCTCTCAGTGCGGTCACGCCTGTCTCTGCTCCTCATTGACTCAAATACAAAGATTTTCAGAGAGAAGGAGAAGGGACCCCTGTTTGAAACTCACAACTGTCTCCAAAATATTTACTGTAGAAACACCATTTCATATCAAAGTGTTCAGGAAGTCCTTCTGAGGCCCACGGTCTTTTGTTTTTCTGATAGAAGCTACCATTTTGTCACAGTAAGCCCAAATTTGAGACCAGCGCAGAGGGAGAAAATCACCCTTTTTCTCCACGTTTCTGCCTGTCTCTGCCTCTGTCGTCATTGGTAACCACCTAAAGTTGTCATGGTAACCTCTGAGCCTCAGGCCAGACAACAGCTGAGACTCCTCTGATATCTCTACTGTTAATACTGCTGACCCCTGATCCCATACATTTATGTCAAGGCTCTGTCGAACACAACAACACACACCAACACACACTCCTCTACCACACACACACACACACGCACGCACACTCACAAACACAGGTAACTTTATGTGATTACAGCTACACACATGCACACAAACACACACAGAGACACACGTACACAGGTGACTTAATGTGATTACAGCTCCTCAATATCAGTGCTCAGTGAAAGATGATCATGTGTCTGTCTGATTAGCTCTGGTCGTGGGTTTGATTCCCATGTTGGTACCTCCGGCAGTAGCCCCCCGTGGCCCTGTAAAAATGTTGTAGCTTGCTTACAGAGCTGTCATGTCACCATGTTCAACACCTCAACCCATGTAGAACAGTTTCAGGCTGTTATTCAATAGAATAGCAGCCAGCTACACTATATTCTATAGGGCAGATAACATGTGTTGTCATTTCCATGTTTCCACGTAGTAATCACTGGCAATACAACTCTCCAAAAATAAACATTTTGTCATTACAAAAATCTTGTTCTTGTTCTGTGTCCTAATTTTTGCATAACTAAAGACTGAAGATAATTCAGTGTTCAGCTTACCAACAAAAGCGGTGAGATGGTCCTCATCTTAATCCACCCTCCTTGATACCCTCAGTGAGAATGCTCCAACTGCGTGAGTAAGAGTGCACAGACAACAATCTATAATAGCTGCAGGCAGCAGATTGGCTGACGCTGCAGCTCACAAAAGACTGTTTGTTCAAACAGCTATGTGTAACTTGATATGTTTTCAAGGTTTCTGTGCCCACATCATTTTGCATGTTAGACGAAGACCAGTTGAGAGTGCTTTATTTATTCATACCCAGGTTGCTCTGTTGAGAACTTTTAGTCGTTTTCCCTCTCTCCCTCTTTGTGTGTGTGTTCAGCTCAGTATGACTCTGCAGGTGTACACCCTCTGCCTCTATATCTTAGGTTACCATGTCTTATTCATGTCTGGCCAGCATCACATTCAAATGTAGCTCAGTTCCATAGTCCCTCTAAGGTTTTAGTGACTAAAATAGCATTTTAAAACCCACTGGTACAGTGGCACTCATTACATCAGCACTCAGTCATTACTTACATTAATCCATAGACCATTTATCCAGGAAAGGGGTCATGAGGGGCCTGGAACCAGTCCCATCTTGGGGTACATCCTGGACAGGTGGCCAGTGAACACCTCACACACCTTATGCACTTTAGAGTTACAAGTTCACCTAATGAGCATATCTTTGGACTGTGGGAGGAAGTACTGGAGCAAACAGAGAGGAAACATACAGGCCCACTAAGACCATTCAAAATCCATACAAACTTCAGGCCCGTGGTTCAAATCCAGAACCTTCTTGCTTTGATGCCTATTAATTATGTTGTCCTAATTATACTAATACTAGTTAATATTATTATCTTCTTCTTCTTTTTTCCCTTTCTGCTGTACCCTCCCTTGAGAATCATTCCTGTGATTTGCATCCTTAACTTGGCATAGGTTTTACGTCGGATGCGTGTCCTGCGACAACCATCTGTATTTATCCAGTCTTGGTACACTCTAAAAAGTAACTCAGAGGACCTGTTAACACCACTTGATTTAATACATGGATGCAAGTTAAAAATTGTAATTAGTTGATTTAGATCAACCTTGATGAAAGCAACATTTCATGGTGAGTAAAATTTATTTCTAATAGTTTTACTGAAGTAAGGCGTTTATACGTGTTTCAGTAACTTTCATTGAGATAATATGTGCCCAGTAAGAGATAGCTGTTGAAGCATTATTCAGATTTTGCTCATAACTATGTGACCACCAGCTACATACGCTACTGTTACCCCACTGTCACAACCACAATTTAAAAAAAAAGTTTTGTTCATTCACATGTATAGCTGTATAGTTCCACCGAGGGTAAATTGTGGTTTGATGTTTCTGTGACAGGAATCAACGAGGTAAGCTAACTATTTCTTTTATTCTGTCTGCCTGTATAAAATCTGCAGAAAGAGATATTAGTCATGTAATTGTAATATATATATGGGTCGTAGATTAGATTAGATAGATTATACTCATTTGAATACTTTATCCTGACATCCACACTACCCTTTTTTCATATAGAGCAATACAATTGAGATGCAAAGAGAAGTAGCCATCCGGTGCCTTGTTGTATACCCTGGAGAGAAAGAAGAGGATCTGTTCAAGGAGTTTGGGGTAAGTAATGTGTGTATGACAGAGAAATAAATCGTTATTGAGCATAGTGTAAATGCGAAAGGCAGAAGATTGCTCCTGCACTATAAATTGCCAGTTACATCTCTTAAAAGGAAACCTGAAAAGAGTCTAGAAAAATATCAAGATGTACAGACAAACTGATGGTCAATTGTAAAAAATAGAAGACAATAATTCCCTTTTTTTTTTTTTGCTTCATATGAAGAGTTTGAGACCCTTGAAAGTTACGTGATTGTCATCGTAGGTGACCGGTCTACCCCTGGATCAGATCACTGGATGAAAATCATTGTTGTGGAAGGAATGAAACGCTTGACTGAGAAGGATATCGCAAGGTGTTGTGCCTTGTTGATGGGCATAATTTGTGACCTCAACTTCAGCTACTGGACGGACTGAGAGCCAGTGCTAAAATCATGGCTCTGAAGAACAATATTTTCTAAAGATCTCAGATCCATCTGTTTAAGAGCACTGTCACATTTTCTTCAGAGGTGTTGTTTAAAGAAATGTCTACATGTTTTGTATGATGTGGGCTTGCTTGTGACGATTATGCTTGTGTTACTATGCAGTTTTTAGTCTCTTGCAGTAAGACTTGCAAAGTTCCATGTATATATGGAGACAGCAATTTTGAGGTGGGCACACTTTAAGATGCATAAGGAATGCATAACACATAAAGAATTACATACTTAATACTTTTGTCACTGAGGAGCAGTTGAAGTTTGAGTTTGTTTTCTTATTTTCTTTTTGCAATGCTCAAGTGCAGTTCAAAATAATAATAATTAAAAAAAAAAAGTTGCACAAAAGCTGTGGCTGAACTGTCTTTCTTAAAAGAAAAACCTACAAAAAAGAAAAAAAAATTAAGAAAATCTAAGATGTTTTTTAATGGTTGCTACTTAAAAAGTTGTGTGCATTATTATTGTAATTAACTAGACAACAAACAAAAGTACTTTAAAATAATATGGTAAAGCCATTTGGAGTAACGTAATTTTTGAGTTATAAACTCAAAAACTTTCTAAGTAATGTAGTTTGTTGGTTCAACATAATTTCAAATGAAGTTGTCATAACTAAAAAAAAAGACTAATGGAAACTGTTGCGTTGATTTTTTTTTTTTATGTTGAGTGTACTAGCATAAGAAGGACACTGGTTTGTGCCAAATGAAAACATCAAGACAAGGGTGGGGTGTGATTATCAGCAGAGTCAGTGGTGAAGGTGCCTGTGTTGGATGTGTGTAAGATGTAGTGCCGTGCGGGAGTGTGAAATGCATCAAATGAAATAAATGATGTGGCACACCAGTGGCACGCACGACACAGGTGCGAGAGAGAGAGCCATCGGGGAAAGGCGGGGCTTTGATACCCATAAGACACCGGGCCCGGGTGCGTCATTAACGAGGAGACGCCGCCTACAACCACGGCCAGCCTCTGGAAGAAAGAACAATATAACATAAGGCGTTGTTTTCCGTCGAGTCATTATAGCATTTATTCAACCATTATTAAGCTTCATGAACGGTGACAAAAGATTCATTTAATAAAGAAAAAAAATGTTTTCACATGACTGTGTCCCTGTCGCCTCAGGCAACGTTAATTGTCAGGACGTGGAGACATTCCCTCTGTGACCTTGTTGGCACACTTTGTTTGTGGCATCTTGTTACACAAGATAGAATTGATCCATGGATGAATTATAGGCTTGGCACAGAAATTACAGACTATTTACATGTTCATGATGAAAGATTATACGATTATTTTTATTATCATTAAAGGGGAAGTTCAGTTTTTTACAACCTGGACCTTATTTCACTCGAACAACTTTGGTGTAACTTGGAGTCCTTCGGAAGATATTTAGATCCACTCGTGATCCACATATATCCATATAATAGGAGTTGGCAACTCCGAGCCGCTCCGAACTCACAGGGGAATAGTGCTGGTGATTTATAACAACATATTGGTGAAATGAACGAGTTTCATGGCAGATAATGTCTTATTTAGACGCTGCATCGTTGCCCCAAGAACTCCCATAATATGGATATAGTAGATCGCGAATGGATCTAAATATCTTCCGAAGGACTCCAAGTTACACCAAAGTTGTTCAGGTGAGTAAATGAACGTATTTTATGCTAGAAATAAGGTCCAGGTTGCAAAAAACGGAACTTATCCTTTAATGGTCATAAACGAAAGACTACGTGTTACGGAGCACATTTGTGTTGCAGTGCACAGAGACAAGAGCTGGGACACCGGGGTGGAGGCCAAGTACTGCACTGGTGTTGCAAGGCTGGTTTTCAGCCCAGAGACGTCAGGTGGAAGACAGAGAGCCTCCATTCTGTTGTTACAAGTCATTTATTTAACCATCACAATTACTCCGAAGCTGGTTAATTAAGGTAAAAATGTAGCGTAGCCACAGGAAAATGTTGCATAGTTCCTCTTTAAACTGGATATGCAATAAAATCTAATGGCTTCCTCCCTGGCCCGTACTCTGTGTACTGTGCGTACTGTGTCTCCACTTAGTTGCTGAAATCAGGTTTGTGCTTTTTGTGTAATTCTACTGATGATGACTTTATTCCATTGAAAGATTATTTTGTAATTCTGATACACTCCAGCAAGCGGACACATGTCATACAGTATGGAACACACAAATCAAATTTCACATGAGATGATGAGAGGCAAAAAGTGATGAGTACAGGTGCCAACTGCATAGTTCAGTGATGAAACACTTTTGAAATTATGTAACCGAGGTCACAAACAAAAACAAGATGGCATGTAGTTACAAACACAGTTCCAATCATGACCGCTGTGAACGTTTGGGTTGATGATCAAAATTGCCACACATTTTCTGAACATAACTTGACCTGACATGCTTGCCATTCTCTATGGACTTGAAGAACACCTTACCTTAGCTTCTAGATGTTGAATAGCGAGACACCATAACCATCCATGCCTTTGCTCCCAAATAAAGTTCATTTGTCATTTTGCCCTCCAGTTTCTGCTCTTGCTATAATGTGGGGCCCTCACAACAGCAGGTGTAATATCAGTGGAGTATTGCTTTCACCCCATCAGACTTGTCCCATAAGGGGTTAAATATAACTTAGAACTTAAATCTGCTTTAGGAATAAAGGGAAAAAAAGGGGGGGGGAATTTCCCAGAAGTCTTCTCAGGAAAAAAATTTGCATACTTGTGCTATTATTACAAGTGTAGGAATACCTGAGAAAATTGTGCTCAATAGTTTGCGTGAGGAGACATGATTGAACCTCTTACCAAGAAAATGTCTAGAAAAGCTCCACCTTCTTGATTTAACCTCAGTTCATCATAATGCGCTGTTGTTTTGCCATCTTGCAGTATCACATTATTCTGGAGGAAACAGTTAAATGGTGTTCTTGTGCTAGACCTGGAGAAGGTTGTAGGGTGTCTCTGGGTGAGGATCCCCGGCATAAAAGGGTCCTTTCATCCCTGGTCCTTTCATCCAGCCTCAATTTCAGTTTTGATAAAGAGGGAAAGGAGGAGTTAACTGAAGTCATACCTGAACGTGAATGATGGAGAAACAACAATACTAATGGTGTAACAGATAAGGCCAGTTTTAATACATACATGATTATTTTGGCAGAGGTTGACCAACCAAAGATTATCCAAAGGGATTATCTGAGGACATGTGACCAACAACAACTTGGAGTAAAGACTGTGAAATGCGTACTATAAATCATGTAATATACTGAAGTAAACTGAAGTAAATCAATCATAAATAATTAAACAAAAGCCGAGGGAAAATAGAACAGATTTGAGCTTCTTTTAAAAGCCAGCTACAGTCTGAGCAGTTTCCATATCCATTTGGAGCCAGTTCCAGCAGTGGGATATACAGTGACCGAACACCATTTCATCCTATTTTACTTGATATTCATTACTTAAAAGTTGACATGATCAAGCAGGGCAACCTGGCAGGATGTATCAGACCAGGACAAGCCTGCACAAAGCAGCTATGGTGAGGGGTAAAGACCAGAAGTAGGAAAGAAGTGGATTGACATAGATAAGAGAGCAGCAAAAGTTTCATATATAGATGGATTATAATGGTGACAACTAGAGTGGCACTGAGTTTATGGCATACATCCCCCATGGCCA
This sequence comes from Selene dorsalis, assembly GCA_900303245.1. Lineage (NCBI taxonomy): Eukaryota > Metazoa > Chordata > Actinopteri > Carangiformes > Carangidae > Selene > Selene dorsalis. Next base: position 52,045 of record OMNW01000596.1, on the reverse strand, counting down.
AATAAAGGGAGTTATAAAAAGAAATCCTGGATCCACTCCTTAAAGGGGAACTATGCAAGTCCAGTCGCTTTTCCGTTGTTTCGCTAACCCTCTTCTGGGACGAGCAACAACTTGGAGTAAAGATGATTTGTAAAACCAGTAGAACTGGAAATACAAATGGACAAAGAGAAAGAGTTTAACAGTCACTATGCATGAGTCATTTATACAGACCCTTTTTCACATGTTTGGTATTTATGAGTATCAGGCGCCAGTAAAACAATGAAACAAGATTTGCATAACATGACTTTCCCCCTGTCTGTACTTGTCCCAGACAAATGCTTATACTCTTGATATCCTCAAGCAAAATGTATCTGTATTTTCCCTTGTAACATTCACTATGAACCGGAGCAGTCTTTACATCTGGTGTAGTATAAATGTGCATACAAACATACTGTACAGCAGCTTATGCAGAGCTCTCATGCATCATAAGGCGTGTTGCCATGTGCCATGTGTTGACATGTTTGTCATTCCTTCATTTGTCACATATCATTATTGGCCCCTGAATCAGAAGGAAGTTCAGGCACGCAAAGTGAAAAGCAGAATAAGAGTGTAAGAAAAAATGAATGAGGCGAGTGAGAAACAGATGACTCAGATGAAACATCGCCTGTGGTTCTTTTTTTAATAGCTCACGGAAAGATACTAATTCTGACACACCCCAGCAAACGGACACACAGTCAAGTTTCATATGGATGAGAGGCAAAACGTGATGAGTACAGGTCCCACCTGCATAGTTCAGTGAAGAAACACTTCTGAAAATTATGTAACATTGTCACAAACAAGAACAAGATGGCATGCAGTTACAAACACAGTTCCAATCATGATACTGTGAGTAGTTTGCACATGCACACGGCAAAATTTTGTTACTGATAACACTAACAGGAGTGACACTTCTTCATTTATTGGGTTTCGCTCACTGCAACACATTTCTGCCTCATGTTGATCATCTGAACATGCAAGATTTAGATGCATGATCTTCTCTTGGGTGGCCCTTTAAGTGTAGAGGTCAGTTTTTAAGTCTTATTGTTTTGAACGCTCCCTGCGAAGCAACTCTCATCCACCAGACAAAGAAAGTTAAAGCATAACCAAGGGACAAGAAACCAACTATCATACCATGGTTTGATGTACAGTAGACCATGCCACAGAGCCAGTGTTGTATTCATGAGGAGGTCTGGTAGCTCCCATGAGAGGGCTGCTACCTATTGTAATCTAAATACCAATAAACCCAAGGAAAATCCAATGCACTCAAAGTTCAGGTTTAGCAAAAATAAAAAAACAACTACTTCACTTTCCTGTTTGTTAGAGAGTCTAACCAAAGACACACTGTAACCATCAGATTCCTACTCAGCGCCTGTGCTCAGGAGGGTATTCCATGAAGCTCACTTAGCTCAAAGTCTGGCTTAAATGGCCAAGTCTCGCTTATTTCAGTGGGAGTTCTGTTCCATCAACGTGGCTAAGCTCCACCTCTGTAACCATGGAAACCATGATTCCGGCTAAGCCTGATACTTCGCGCTAAATTCCGACTTCCGTTCCATCAACCTGAGCCTCAAGTCCGTTCCATCAAAGAGGTTAACATGAATGCCAGCCTTGTAACCATGGTGACTTATGCTGCTGAACAATCCTTGTCTGGAGCAGGATTAAAGTGAGGATTATATTCATTTATGTTCAAAGAATGTCCAAAAGACAGTTCTGCCTGTGCTTTTACACACCCATTATGTAATGATAAAATGATAATTAAGTGACATTAAGTTATATAATTTATTAAAAAAAACATAAATCATTAAAAAAAAAAGTAAATCATGTAGTACACCAATGCAGATGAAATCTAACTAATTAAAAAATGATAATAAGATATGCTTCAATAGAGTCCTCATCTCCTTGAATTTGGTAAATGTCATTTTCTACAGTCATAAATAGTGATAAATATCACTTGTTAAAATATATTACATTTTGTGAATTTCTTCAGGTCTATTAAATGAATAAAATGTTAACAGGTGTCACTATCTACAGTCATTTTGCCCCTTTGATGAGGGTTTTAAAGTATCTTTTTGGACCTTTCCACCTTTATTTTGAAAGACAGGTGGAGAGAGACAGGAAACGGGGAGTGAAGGGGGATGACACGCAAAAAAAAGACAGTCGGAGGGGATTCAAACTCGAACTTAATGCCTTAAGAACTACAATTTCAAATCACTTTGCTCTACCCAGTGAGCTATAGGATGTACCTAAACTGGAGCTTCATATGATGCTGAAACAGAAGGAACTCTGTGTCACTGATGTACTGAGTCTGTCAGACATATTGTTCCTGACCTCCTCCGTTGTTAACAGCAGCAGTGTTTCCTGTTCCTGTTGTACAGTCCTTATATTCATCATAAATCTCCATGAGGAGCGTTTACTGCACTGTGGAGAAGCTTCGGTGCCTGTGTTTCCTTTTCATGGGCCATGTTATGATAATTTCAGCACTCTACTGGTGTGGGCTTGTACAAGATGAGGCTTACAGGTGAGGCGTGTCAAGTGGAGCCAGTTGATCTCTCTTGATGGAAGGGGTCAGGGCTTGGTTTGGATTCTAATTCAGCTAATTCAAGCTTTAAGATTACACGATATAGTCTAGATGTTCGTAGCCACTTTGATGGAATACCCCCCAGGAGGGAGTTTTTCCCACTGGGGTAAAAAAAAAACAAAAAAAACAATTCCAGCAACATGTTAGTGAATGGGAAGAACAGACCTCATGATTTCAAGGACATGTTGGGGCAATGTTTCCAGTACAGGCCTATAAAACAAACAATTCAAATTGTAAAGAAAAGTTCAAGGTAGTCATAAAAACAATCAAACATTCAAAAAGAGACAGCAAATCACAGCCAGGTCAACCATGCTAGGGCTCTCCCCAAAAGGAAGGGGTGCAAATGTAGAGAGATCTGAGACTCTGTTGCTTTCTCTGTTTATCTCTATGTGAGTGAAATTCAGTGTTTATGAGGATTTAGTAGCAAGGCATCTTTCCTCCTCCTCCTCCTCCTCCTCTGTTTCTTCATCCCTGGTTTGAGGAACAGAGGTCAGCAGCAAAGTGTCGGCATGGACCTCTTCATCGTCTGACTGGATCACAGGTGTGTCGGCTCCTGCCCCGCTTGTGTCACTGGAGCCAGACGATGTAGAGGACATGCGGGACTTTGAACCACGGCAAACTTCGTTTTGCCACTTCAAAGGCGCATGCTCCCTGTAGACGACCTCTGCGTCTTCATCCTCCTCATCCTCCTCTTCGTCCTCACACTCTGCACACAGAAGTTGTTAAAACAAATCTGTACTTGTCTTGTTACACAATGTTTATGCATATGAGTCATGAAAGTGCCCAATAACACTGGGGAACGGTCATAATTCTTAAGTACGTGTTGCCTAAACAGCAGACCTGGAGCCATAAAACATCAAAATTCATCTGACACGACTGAGCGGTCATATTTGGTGAAACTAAACCTTTTCCTATTGTCAAGCAGAATTCAGATATCAGCAGATGAGTTCAGTGATTACACGCTGGTTAAAGATCAATTTCAACCTGTGTCTATTTAACCCCTCAAAACTGTCAATCTTTAAAATACTAATTTGAAGAAAGTAATTTGTACCTGGTAGTGGAGATGCCAGCGCTCCCTCTTCAGCTCCTGAGTTAAGAAACACGTCGAGAGCCTCCTGGTCAGATATGTCCATCAGATCCATTTGCTCGAGGACATCCACATTGACTTCCATAGAGGAGATGCTGCCCATGGGAGCTGTGCATGTGGATAAGGCAGCGTATATAAGAAAAATGCACACATGCATATCTCATGGAACATGTGGCAAAAAGAGGCATGAGTGCTGTATATCATGATGTTTGAGTCTAATTATATTCATACGCATACTCATATTAATGTAGTGCAACAGATGCCCAACAGTGAAAACATTTTACATCCACTTCATGTTTATGTCCTCAGGAAGGAGATCCATGTCAGATCACAGTTACTCACGTTTCCTGCAGTCAATCTGCAGGTGAGCCGAGGGCAGGTAGTTGTCCACATCATGCTGGTAGACCTCTTCAAAAAAGCGCTGTCTGTCCCTCATCTTCAGGTGCTGAGCAGAATCATTGTCTAACACCCTCTGTGTGTTGCCTGTCTCCGCTGGCCAACAACAAAAAAACACACACAATAACTTAAAATGAGCCAACACATGATGACTTTATTCAGTGGTGTAGGAAACCACGGAGGCCTTGAGATAAGAGATTCCTGCTCCCCATCATCATTCCCTACTTCATTTCACTTTTCTGTCCAAAACCAATAAATTCACAATAAAAGTGAGAAGTGAGATTAAGAGGTGAATTCAGAGAGAGATTTTTGTATCCATGACACATGATTGATTGATAAACCACCGTTCGATTTCTCATGAGGCTGTTTGCAATCTTTTGGTATTAACTAGTAGGTACAGGTCCTGTCATATCACAGAATTGAGGCCCCCACCATGTTACCATGTTGTCGGTGTTCAGTAAGTCCAAACAAATCATTTTTCTAAAATAAAAGAGTAAATTAAGATAGATTTTCATTTCATTGTCATGACATTTATTATTAATTTTTATCATAATACTATTAGAATAATGTAGAGACAAAGTTCAGTAACCTTCTGTCATGCTGTTGCCTATTTCTTGTACATTGTATTGTATTGTATTGTATTTGCAGGACATTTAGCCCTTTATTTGATTTGGTGTGGTTTGTTGCAGCAACAGGAGTATTTGTATTGACTCTTTCTCTGTACTTTTGGACTTTGGTCTTTTTACCCTTGAACATTTATTTCTGGTTTATATTGTAATCACCTCCCTTGTGTGTCTCATCTCACACAGCGTCTGTCTTCCTTTTTGTCAGTTTGTCTCTCGTCTCAGTTCATTCCCCTCTCATCAGTTTATTTGCAGTTTGTTGCTGATCCTGTTTTTCCTGACTTCACTCCCCAGGGTTTGTTTCTTTCAAGTGAGTTTGCTTGGACATTGATAATCAAAGCTCTAACACTGCACCTTCTTGCCTGATTAGTTGCCTGCCTTTCCCGTCACTCTAACACACGGGTCTCTTAAATGCAAAGAAGCTCAGATGAGATAACTCTGACCTCTGGTGGTCAAGATCATATTTGCATGCCATTCAAAACCAACGAGAAACTGAAACTAATCAATCAGCTGCATCCATCCATTTTTCAGAGTTTGAGGGTTACAAAAATGTGCAGTGAGTTGCCTGAATTGCAGGTTTTGCTTGACCCGTGTGATTTTTTTTGTTTGTTTGTTTGTTTTGGCTTGGTATTGCAACCGTGCTTCCAAGGGCACATTGCACAAATGCATCAGAGCAGAATAAACAGAGAGCTGACAGAAACTGGTTACTGTGTGAAATCAGCGGTGTTCTGACACCGTGGCTTTTTGTTTTATTTCAGGGTGTTGGCATCGGTAGTTGTTAACAAGCACCTCAGGCAACTATTTTTGAGCTGAAATTGGTCCCTCTTGTGAAGATTCATTAGCTACCCAGCTACATGTTGTGTTACTGTGATAAATTCATTTACATTCTTTCTGGTTTTTTTCAATCTGGAAAAATGCATGACATGAAAATCAAGCAAGCATCTGTCCCTAGATCTGCCTTCAGCACTGACCTCTGTCCAGCTGACCAGCAGTGATTGTGTAACCGTGCTGCATCCTCAGCACACATTGTGCCTTCTCCCACTGGGCTCCATGAGCTGACACTTTGACTCATGTCACCATATTTTTTATTTTTTTGGCTGTGTGAGCATGTATGTGTGAATCACCAAGTCGATGCATGTTCACATAAACGGTACGTGTGCTTATGCATTTATGCTTTTGCGCTTTAGTTTATGCTCTTTTTATCACCCAGTGTGTGTACAATGTGGAACAATCTTCCATGACTAACATGTTTACAAGCTGCCGGCAGATGGATCCAGCATGCACAGTAACAACATTCACTTCACTTCATCGACATGCAGACCTTGTGATAGATGCTATTCTCTTGTTTGAAAACAAACATGGCAACACATCTGGTGTCACTCGGCTATCCTCTGCAGACAGATCCACCTCTGGAGCCCCATTTCTAGTCAATCTATCAATCACTATCATCATCAGCCCTGGAGGGGTGTGTGTGTGTGTGTGTATGTGTGTGTGTCCACTGTCATCCATCAACGACATTCCTTTAGTTTGTCAGTCATACTGTCTATGGAGGCAGGAAACCGCTCTGTGGCTTTCAAGCTCTGACTGATGTTTGGTGATAACAGCTGGGGTAACAGAGTTTATGACATGAAGTTTATGAGTGTTTTTTTTTTTTTTTTTACACATAAACCATTATCCAGACATGAATGTAAACAATCCAGATGTTGCTAATACATCTAACTAGAGAAGATGGACGAGGTGGATCTGTTTGAACTTATACATCTGGAAGATGACTTTATTCCTGCTCTTAGTCTGATAAAATGGGCTGGGCGAGGAAGCCTATATCCAATTTCCATGTCCAAGTAATTCCCACTGCTGCCTTGCAGTTTACACATAGTTTTATACATTGCACACTGTGATGTGGTGCGAGGAGTAACAAACTGAACAGATAGAGGCATTTAAAAGCTTATCTGATGCCAAATGTGGTGTGCAGCAGTTTATGACTCAAGTGTACAACTCTGAAAAGTTGTTCATGGTGGCAGTTTTTTGTCACCACTGCTCTTACAACATAAAAGAAACACCCCACCAGCAACTCTCCACTGCTGTCATCAAAACACTAAAGTGAAGCATCATGCTGGCCCAACACTTTTTTGCTTTTAATTTGCACTTTCTGAGGAAAGATTAAATGAGTTCATGACAGACAACAACCACAAAAGAGCTGAACAGAGGCTTTATAAGAGTAATATAAGGAGGTGTCTCCATTTAATAGAACAAATAAAACATGAAAGGACTAGTGCCATCCTGGTGAGTCTAGACGCTGAAAAAGTGTTCAACTCTACCAGGTAATGGAAAAATTTGGTTTCTGTAAAAAATGTATACAGTGTATTAAAACACTCTATACATTACCAACAGCCAGAGTAAGATTAATGGTCAGTTGTCCCAGACCATACGCCTACAACGAGGATGAAAGAAAGTATAAATCCACCCTTAGTCCACACCCCTATGAACATAGACATGCCACTGGTCCTCCCATTTCCTATCAGTCCAGCATCACACACAGCAAGAAGAGCAGTGTGGCAGGATGAGACCAGTGGCCCTAATCCATCCACCTTGTTGCCTCCTGACTAAGCTCATGGTCATTCAGCGGTCAACATTTTACAGCAGTGGGACGCCTGAGATGAATAAACCAGTTACTACAGGCTCCTACAGCAGTGATAAGGCCTCTGATGATGATGATGATGATGATGATGAAACTACACAGCTTACATAAACCTCAGTTTTGCCTGGTGGCTGTATAGGTCTCTCTCTCTGAGTATGTGTCATTGGCCTCCAATTTTTCCTCTGTCTCTTCCTCTAAAAATCATATTTCGCTACTTAGGCTGAGATAGCCGTTGGACACGTCCAACCCACGCACTCCCAGGCTCAGCTCCATACATACAAACCATGTATGTAAAAGGCTGACTCATCCAGATAACCTCAGAGTTATCCACCTCCCTGCTGTGGAGGATATGTGGGAGATCTCCATGCAAACTGGCTACTACCATGCTCTGTGAGAGACCCAGATGGTGTTTGTAGCCTCCACAGGGGATTCCCTTGCTTTTGACAGGGATCATTAGCGACCAGTGATCCGGCAGTTTGTTTGTTTGTTTGTTTGTTTTTACTTCCAATCTTGAGACCAATGTTTGATCTTTTCTGGTGAATACATTTAAGTCTCTCAGTGGGATTGGAACAGAGAAAAAAAGCTATTGTGGGAATATGACTAGTTGTTGCATAATGAAATAATGAAATAAAACAGGAAGTATGATCACTGGCTGCCAGCACAAGCGACAATGATGTTCCATTCCAGTTTTTAAGAAGGGTCAGTAGGCACTAAGAGATGGTATAGTCCTGGTGTTAAACAAGATAACCCATTCAATTCAATACAGTTCTGCTGCTACCCTTATCGGGGCTATGAAACGGAGGTCACATGGAAAAGATTTACTACGGGTGGGTCAATGAACACAGAACAGCTGTGATGGCTGACTGCTGCTTTGTGAGGGAAGTGTTGGCCTCAGGATATTAAGAGACAGAGCTTATGAAGGATGAAGCAGGAGAGATGCAGATTTCAAAGCTGCTGGCTTCACGCTGATTTACCAGATGTACTGAGTGTCTATGACTACTGACACTGCACTAAACCACATCATGAATTTGTTACAACTCCTGATGCACAGCAAAAACAATACTATCTGAAAAGAAAGCCGGGATAAATAATTCAGTATGACTGCTCTGCAAAAAAAAAAAAAAAAAAACTGGTTCTGGCAGTGTCTCACATCTCAGACTCATTTTGCTGATGATTATCCTGGGATGCAGTAGTAGTGTTATATCCTTTGCACTGTACAATAGCATCCAGGAATTCGAACTGGAGTCTCAGTCCAGGGACCGCCTTGTTTTCATGGTGTATGCAGCCTGTTAAGGTGAAGTCTGCAGTGAACCGGCATTTTCTCTGCAAATTAGATGTTTTACCTTTGCATGTTTGCAAATTCTCACTCTTAAGGTGCTGTAACATCAGCACCAACCTCTGAGAACATTCACACTGTATTTGCTTTAGCAAACGTGCAGCTGTCATGGCTTCTGTTCCACTTTAGTTGAGAAATAAAATTTCACTTACAGTTACTTTTTGGCTGACTGTGGGTTTCTGCCACAACTTTTACCCTTGCAAAATATATTACCCACAAGCCACTGAGAGCCCTTGGAGACAACACTAACTTATTACTATGCTATTTACAGTAAGTATATGATAACATTTGTGGCTTACATCAAAACAAACCATTCTTTTCTTCTTTGCTCTTGTGGGTTTTGGTTTTGCAAGGTTCACAAAGGCCACCTCACTCACTCAGTATTGTATACAGATTCATTCACAGGGTTCATCAAAAAAAAAATTGCAGGTCTGGCTACACTCAGAGAAAGCAAAACTTAAAGGCTCCTAAAGTTGGAAGCTGCAATCAGAAGAGCCTTTGGGAACAACAGTTCTGTTGACCTGTTTTGACTTTTGAAGTCTGCACAGTAGCCCCTTTGACTGAGAAGCTACAGTTCCGCACATTTGGAGAAACATCAGAGGGATGAGTTGAGTCTGCATGGAGACAGAAAGAGAAATGACAAAGGCCACTAAGCTTCACAGTATTTTAAGACCCACCCTGCTGAAATTCCATTACACTTGTGATCTGTGACAGCACCTATGCCCCCCTCCCTAGAAATCCATGCTTCATCTCAGCCCACTCTGAGCCATAATTACCTGGGGCTTATACTGTTATACAATACCGCAACTGCACACCCTACAACATGGGACTCCTGCATTGTAGTGCATGACTACACTGCTTTGATTGTAGTTTGTGTGCATGCATGCATGAAAGAAGTCAGCTTACTCAGTACGTGAGAGGGAGGGAAAGAAAGAAAGAAAGAAAGAAAGAAAGAAAGAAAGAAAGAAAGAAAGAAAGAAAGAAAGAAAGAAAGAAAGAAAGAAAGAAAGAAAGAAAGAAAGAAAGAAAGAAAGAAAGAAAGAAAGAAAGAAAGAAAGAAAGAAAGAAAGAAAGAAGGAAAGCTGTTATGCAACCTGAGCCTCCTGTGCATTATTCTTGTTATAACATAACTGTAGTGTCAGTGATTTTGAGGCAAAGCTTACAGTAACTGGGTCTGCTTACCTCAGCTTAACCCCATGCAAACAAACACAAGGATTCAGTTACGCAGGGGTGGTGAACCATGTGCCATGCCAAGACTTTAACAGGTGATTTCAATGATTTGCACTCCTCTGTGGCTGAAGGTGTGTTAATCATTGAAATCACCTGTTAAAGTCTTTGGTTGGAAGGAAAACCTGGCTCTCCATGGCACATGGTTCCCCACCCCTGAGTTACACCATAGTTTAGTGTGTGTTCGTTATGTGTCACAACACAGGATAGAAATAATTTCATTGGTTTAATAGGGAAAGGTTCTATATTATTTATCCTCTTTGTGAACCACATTTTCTCAACCATCTCAAACTGTTTCTCCTCTGATTTTGATCGGATTACAAACAGTCCTTTAAGTCTTGGAGTATAACACAAGATGCAGAGATTGTTGTGTGTGTTTCTGAGGGGGAGGGGGTGGGTGGTGCAGGGTCAGAGGTGACAGTTTAGCTGAAGCACATGATTTTTTTTTCCAACCTTCTGGTTTTTCTTCCAGGGACTGATCCTTTTTTCCTCTTCCACTGCACTGATCCTGAGAACACACACTTATATCAAGTGCAATACAATACAATACACATCGGTCTCCTTCTTTCTGTCATGCAATGTGTATTTTTCTCTGTGTTGTCTTTTGTTCGGCTGCATTACCGGCACCTTTTCTATGATGAAAAACATACAACTCTGAATAGATGCGTCATCAGCCTCTCTATGTCATTTTAATGGTGCAGTCATACATCAAGAGTCCAGGGAACTGCACTGGAAGCAGGGAATAAATGTTCCTATTGAACCATGTAGTCACATGGTGTAGCATTCAATCCCCATGTGGCAAGTGGAAAGAAATCCCATGATCATCTTTCAGTTTTCAGTGAACAGAGAGACCTGGTGTTTACGTGCGTGAGGCCGAGCTAGTGAGGCAGAACGCGTTGCATGGCCAGTCACATTTGACAGCCCATCTATCTGAAA
>OMNW01000595.1:23356-40443 GCA_900303245.1 Selene dorsalis | reverse complement strand
ATCTTCCTACCCCTGATTATATAAATATATCCCTTGATTGGCTGTCATTGGCCACTCTTTGCTTCCATTTGGATAAACAGGGTGGCTTCACAGAGAAACAATTTCTTCTCAACTGTGGCTTCAAACAGCAAGTCCTCTCATCTGAACAGCAAAAGAATTGTTTTGTTTTATATTCACTGTGCAAAATACCCCCAAATCCCAAGATATAGTTGCCCAGATATCTGAAACTATGACCTCATACATGATGAAATCTGGACTGGACATGCTCACATCACAGCATTGGAAGATGTCATATCAAAAAGATCTGCAGATATGATCCAGTTTCTTGCAAGAATAGAATAATTCTGTAAACAGATATCTCTGGCTTCTTGGGGTTTTGGCATAGTGGTTGCTTTACAAAATGACCAATATCACAATTTGACAGTGTCTTCTAATACATAGGATCATTTAGATCAATTATCTATATGACTATTTAAATGTTTTTTGATCTACCACCATTACAGTGAAAATATCCACCCACAATGTAATTTGATTCCCAACAGAGATTTGGGCCTGTTATTCTAGCACCAGTTAATCCAACCCAAGAGATAGGGTTGCCACCTAATCCTGTTTACCCAGGATTGTTTTCTTTTTTGATTGATATTCTTTCCCTGAACCCACTTTACCCTGCTTTTTCGCAAAAATATGGCAGTTTGGTCAGTTTTAAGCAACATACGGCCTCAAGAAAAACAAAACAACCAAGGATTTATTGTTGGTTGGCATGTTGGTCTTTAGATGTTTTCTTAGTCTGATCCATTTGGTCTCTATCCAGTTTTCCAATGCCAGCAATTTCAATTCCTCAGTCATTAAAGAAAACTATCATTACTCAAATGTCTTACATTTCAATATGTTGTGTCATTAGCTATCTAAATATCAATTCTTTGGAGCAATACCATATTTACTTATCCCCCATCCACAACCATAGTTAACATTTCTTTGCCAACACTTGGCTAGGAGAAAATATTTCATTTTAGACAGGAATTATTAAATGCCAACAACATTCCTACGCAGATGAACTCTTAAGTCGGCTTCATAAATTGTTTGCTTTCACCAGTGGCTAACATTCACAGGGAGAGCTTTTTTTTTTTTTTTCTTTTGGCCCAATCTCTTCCTGAGCCTAATCTGTATGATGGTAAAGTTGGGTCACCACAGTAAAGGGTTGACTGATACACTGAGGTAAATTAACTCCAGTGAATTCACTGCTGGCCTCAGAAACACAAACAATATTCGTGTCATGATCTCCTGTGGCCCCTTGAAAGAAAACTCAAATTAAACAACAGCACAGTATTTATTACGCTGTTTTCCTCCAGCTCACAGCCAGCCGAGCAACTCAGTAGTTGCTATATAAATAATTAAGTGGAGAAAGCAATCTACAAAGGCATGATATGACTTAGAATCTCAGGTATTAGTGCCCTTCAGATATCCTATCCTGTCCAGATATCCAGTGCAAAGGTAATGTCAGGGTGTGGATTTTGCCCTGTTGCACCACATCTTTTCATTATTTCCAAAGCAAAATGTTATTTCTCTGGATAGGCTCATATTCTTTCCAGCACAGAATTAATACATGTCATAACAGCTGTTGCGAAACATCAATAATCTGTCACGTAATGGAAGGAGAAAAAAAAAAAGAAAGAAGAAGAAGCAGTCTTTAACTGAGAATGAAAGAAATTGGCACAGACCAATAGACGCAACAAATATGTCATCTGTCTGAGAAGATTTGGAGAGCACCCATGAAGTGGCTTGCAATTATATTCCACATGTCACCACAGACAAATAGATAAACAACACTCTTTCAATTTGTATTGAATCAGCCACAGACATTGATTGGAACGAGTAGTTTCATAACTGTAATTGCCTCTCCAATTCTGATTATTGATCTAAATCTGAACGATCGTCTATGAAATATAACAAAAAAAAAAAAGAAAAAGAAATATTATAAGAGTCTGAAAATGCATTTCATTTAGCTTGATTACCATATCAATGCAACATATCACAGCATTGATTGATTTTGATATGTTTAACACATTGAAAAGGACCTCCGGGGAGGTTTGTGTCCACTATGTCCAATTTCTTTTTCAGTTAATTTTCACAATGGAATGAAATGAAACTGTAATTTCATAGCTCTCAATGTGACTTAAAAAGTCATTAGAGAAAAGGGGTGTGTGTGTGTGTGTGTGGGGAAGGGGGGGTCACCAACCTCTCTGACATGTCCTACATTTCCTACACAGGGGCTCTGTCTGGAGGCAGCCAGCCGACAAATACATCACTAACCGGTCTGAGAAGACATTAGCTCGCAATGATATTTGTAATGTAAGACTTTTGGCAGAGGTATTTCTCATTTGGTGACAGAGAGACGAAGGATAGATATGGTAAACAGTGCGCTCCTGAGGATAATTTGACCTCTGAAAAGAAAGGCCATTTATTTCCTTCAGCTTAATGATACAAATGCGGGTTGTATTTTATGAAGAAGCAGTGCTGCAGCCAGCCATTGGTGTGGAAGCAATATTAGGAGCACACGAGTAAAAATATCCACATAGACAAACAACATAAAAAAGTGTTTACTTTAAACTGAGCAATGTCAGGATTTCAAATCCAAACTTCAGATACAAGCCGTCATCAAAATTTGCCATTTGCCAAATCTGCTGGATAACATTTTACTTTAAGAACTGATTAAATCTATGTCAAGCATGTAATTGATCCTGTAGACTGAAACCGCAACATATGCTGTGATACGACGAGAAATTTACACAAGATGCCGAAAAGAAATGAAAACGTCAATGTTTCCATTACTTTCTGATGTGGATCACATACCCCAAGAATGTCACTTGTGGAGAACTCTGGGCTTAAGCACTTAACAAGATCGTTTCGATGTGGTCACCTCATGATTACCTTTGCTCCAGCAGCCCATGAAGTTAATATCTACCCCTCTGTGGTGCGCATTCAAGCCCGAACCTTACCCTTAAATCTTATATAGAGCTTTGAAGTGAAATTTACCTGCACCTCTAAGCTCGTGGAGTCTCTTTTCTACATCCAAAACCCTGTTCATGAATGGGGGTTTCCCTCTTAAACACTTAGCCTCTTTGATTACTAAACTCGTAATCAAAGTCTAGAATGGTGTAGGCATCAGTCGGGTCATAATGTGCATGTGAGTCTGTAGTAACTGCAAGCAGATCTTCACTGTCAATAAAATATGACCACTGACAGCTCACTGAAGTCATAATAGATTCTTTAGCAAAGTTATCAGGGATATTCTTTGAAGAACAGTATAGCCCCAGGCTTTTTCTACACTTTCAGTAAGAAGACCCCCTAAAGAATTCAATAGATATTTTTTTATATGTTCTCTCCTTTTTTTTTTTTAACAGGTGAGTGTGCTTGCGCGTACTGACTCAGCATATTTAGAGAGCCTACTTATTGAAGATGCCCCAGATTAAGTGGGGGATTCTGTCGCTGTCATATATCAAAGGAAATTTTTGACACAGCCCGTCTTTGTCAACAAGCACAGCTACTAAGCACATTCATCTCCCCTGTGACAAAGGCTTGGATCTGTGCCAAAAATATGTTTCGTAAGAAAGAAAGCAAATCATTTTCCCGCACACAATCTTTAAATAAAGAAGAAAAAAGCCTTTCATTTGCTCCCTGCCCAGAGACTCTTATTAATCAGCCACAATATGAGTTTGATTCTTTGTATATCTGTTTGTATAATCCAAGCGAGTTATGCAAATAAAATAAAGTTTGAATTAATTTTAATGAGTGCGTAACAAAAGGCCCAGTGCTAATTAACTAAATTCCTTCCCTTTGAAAAGTGGGTAACACTGACCCCCCGTTGAATATAAAAAAAAAACCCCAAGAACATTAGAATATTCATTAGAAAACATATTTATGTAACACTGTGAGGTTTATGTGACCATGTGTCCCATGGGAGGAGGAGGCAGATTGTAAGGTGGAAATATATAGTTTAAGCTTCAAAGCACAAATAGGTATATTGTATTAATTCATTCTGCTGCCTGCAGGGACTAAAGGAAGCGTAGAGGCATTATGTGCTCATATTTGCTCCATCTCTGCCTTACTTTCTTTCCTTAGTAATTTCCATTTTGAAGTTTAGATGCTGTTGTAAAAATGTTCCCTCTGTAATCGACAGAAATAGATGAAAATAGAAGAATGCATTTACTTTAGTTTTTTTCATTCCTTCTTTCTTTTTGCTCACAGCAAACGGTTTGTATTTATTGTAGCCTTGAGCTGGGTAACACTACAGGATGTAAGAACGGCTTCAGAAGATGTATGGTTCTTCCAGAGTGCTATAGGATCAGGTATAGTCATTAAGGGACACAACAGGATAGGGTTTATAATGAATGCAAGGACACGGACAGGAGGAAACCATTAACACTGTGAAGAAGAATCTTATAATAAAGGTGAGGCCAGTGTCATGTTGTTAATAGCTACAATTATCCATCAACGAGCAAATGAGCCATCAACATTTACTGCTAGCTCTCAATCCCACAAATCAGCACTGATTGCCGTGCCACTGCAGAACAGGCTCCCCACCACCTCTAGATCTGCTCTAATGCCAGGTACCATTTCTTTAATCCCCACTGTCTGCCATTTGCACAGTCATTAACCATCGTTGTACCAGTCTCAACACGATGGCTGGAAGTTGCATCATCACCATCCCTTTAACAACCACATCTGGAGGGGGAAGGCCTGGCACCAGTGATGTTAAAACAGAGGCTAGAACAACTTGCACTGGGAAAACAATGATGTCTGAAGCAAGATTGCTGCACTGCAGATGCATTAAATATCATTACAATTAAGAACAGACTCTAAATTACAGTCATTATGGTCGTAGTGTGTGAAAACATCAGCAGCTGTAACTTGAAAAGCAGCTTGGTATTTTTTTTTTAACCTTTATTTATACGGGTAATCTCATTGAGACACGGGGTGTCATTTCCAAGAGTGTTGGTAATAACACAGAATGATACTGAGTTTCTGTCAATAAGGGTCAAACTGGTAAGCAAGCTCATTCACTTGCTGTTGTTTTAGCATACAGCTAACATCATTTACTTGTATGTCTGTCTATCTATCTACTATCTATCTATGGATGCTTGTTTGTTGAATCTGGAGTTCCGGTGGTAGGGTCAGGATTTGAGCATGAACAATGAGAGAGCATGGATCCATTCTGCTTTGTACCAGTGGCTCCGCTGTTGGTGGTGGGCGGTGGTGGTGGTGATACAAAGGTGTGCAGGATATGTTCTTGGCACGCTTTTGGTCCCTTGGTGCAAATTGAGCATTGGGGAGCAAACTTGTGAGGAATGTTTCCATGTTACTGGATAATACACCACTAAATCCATATGCAGTAAAAGGTCAGCCAGGTTCACCCAGACAGATATATTTGATTGATTGACTGATTGATGAATTGATTGACTGATTGATTGATGGTGAATATTTTCATTCCAAGACATTGTGACAGGATCGGTTTTGTAGGCGACCATGACTTAGATCTTCCTGTATTGAAAGCAGCAATAATTACAATTTCGGCACAGACGGAGAGAAGATTTGTGCTTATTGGCTAAGTGTCCAGCCAGACCAGCAAGTGGTACAGCAAAATTCAAATGTGCTTCGCCGCCAAGTAGGCAGTGCTAGAGGCTTAGGGGACTATTTGTAGGGACTTCTTGCAGGGCCAGTTGGCGAACTAACAATGACTGTAACACACTAGTAAGCTGGGGACATGCTAGTGTTAGTCTGTCACAAAAACTCCCTTAATCTTTCTCCTCCAGAGACGAAGTAAAACAAGAATTAGAAAAACACAGCTAAAGCTACGATAACTTCCTCTCTGGTTGTCCATTCCCCCAAAGGTCAGACCATCGAGACAGGTTTGTACCGTCACTGGTCAAAAATCATAATCACATTAAAAATTAATTAACTTTGCTACAATTATGAGTGGACCCTGAGGGTTCTGTTTTGTACAAGTAGCTGTGTCTTCTGGAAAGCAGTGAAAGTGCCGTTAGCCAGTCAGTGAATTCAACTTGAAATTTCTGTGTTGCCTTTTCAAGGTGGTGAGACAAATGCAGTTGCACTGGTAACTAAGATAATTTATCATATTAATCTTTTCAATGAGCATTCTGCCAATAGGTGTCGATACAGCTGCTCAAGTGCTGTGGACCTCCAATATGGCCGTCAGAGGAGGCATTAAATAGCCTGAAGCCTTCTGTAAACACAGCCCACCCCTCCCACTTAAACAGCAACTTCGGCATAGTGTTCCTCTGGCCTCCCCCCAGGCAAACCTATTTGATTTTCCATAGCTCATTCAAAAGTATATTGTCTTGGTCTGAAATATTACTAATCATTACCCACATTATTTGTTCTACTCTTTGGATAACACTGCATCCCAATGAAGTGCCCTATACGTGCTTCAATGTTTCTCAACGACCTGAGATGTTTTCCATTGTTTTATTCAACGGGTCACGAATCTTCAGAGCTCAACTTTTCCTCATTCTCTTGATGTAGAGACCTCCAGAACCTCATTGGGAATTGGAAAAAGCATGCCGTTCTCACTAAACGCAGTCTTAATGCCTTAAATATTACTTGCGCAGAACGTAATTTTTCCAACAGACAGAAACAGGATTAGCAACTGTGCAATTTCTTCAGCTACAGATGCACATACAGATATTATACATCATAAAAGAAGATAATGACCCCACAAGATACTGTTCATGCAAATGTGTTCGGCACAGAGTAAGTGATGAGAGAGGGGTGATGAGATTTTGACATCTAGTGTTTGGTGGGTTTATTTTTTCTCTTCTTCAATACACAGAGGAGTTTGCTGATCTGAAACTTCCCACACCATCTGCCGATTCTCTGATTCTTAGAGTCTAAGAAAACCAGAGACGTTCTTCTTGGTCTTTTGGTGAAGCGGTTCATGTCCCTCTTGCATGAGATTTGTCTTTGATATGGAATCACAGATCGCTTCCTTGTTTATACCAGTGCTTTTTAATAATTCATTCTTTTTTTCTTTTTTTTATTATTATTTTTTAAGCATCAAAACAACAGTGTGATCTTTTGAGCCCACTGGAATGAATGAACTTGAATCTTCAAGTTTTCTAATGATGCTTAGAGGGCCTGTACCTGCAGATACAATGTTCACTATTCTCTCTATTTTTAATAAGGATGGTTCTCTTGAACAAAGGTCAGTGGGTCACTAGAGTGAACAATACATTTCATCCTGCGGTGGACCTCAATGTCCAACCACATGTGGGACTCATGATGGGAAAATGAGACATTTCCAATGAAAATTTAACAGGGCAAAACAAATTCAATTTCTTAGAGACATGTTTGCTTATCTGACTTTTTGTACTAAAAAAACAAAACAAAAAAAACACTAACACTGAGAAACAACACACTCATCCTTTCTTTCCCGTATTCACTCTATAGAGTGATACCGTACATCAGGGTTATATAACTTCTAAAAGAGGCACATTAAACTCCTTTCTTGTCCCTGACTGTGAGAGAGATTGGAAAAATGGGAGCTTTATAACACCTTCACATTGTCTGAAATGACATCGATGTCCCAAAGCCTGACTGCACATCCACATCCCATATCCACGTTACTCCACACACTACTATATTTCAGACTAAATGTAGATAAGATGTTACGCCAAAGGTCATATATTGTAGGAAAAAAAGACGTCCTTGTCTGGTTTTATTGTGAAGCAAGTGTATGTGCTATATAAATAGTGAAAGTAGCAACATGTGCAGTCCTCGAACACACCGCACACAGTCTTTACTGAGAAAACAAGCCTTAAAATGAGCTGTCAAGACTTCTGTGAAAAAAACAAACAAAAAAACAGTCACCACCTTCAGCCATGCCCCAAGCACAGCCCACATGCACCCACCATCCAACATTGTAGGATTATGTTTCTCCAAGTGTTTCCCTTTTTTATTGGATTACTCATACAACTGTCAGCCAATCAAGAGGCTCACAGCATCTCTTCTCACTGACCAGTTGTTGCTAGAGCTCTGGAGAAAAGCCGAAGGACAAGAAGTACATCTTCACGGAGATGTTTTTGGTCCTTTAAACCACAAATATCTCCTCATGGATCCACACTGCAAAGAAAGCATCGCTGAAGTGTGAAATGCATGGCCTTTGAAATCATTCATAAAAACCTAATAATGGCGAGATATGGAATTTTAGTGCTTCTATAGTGGTCTGCATTTATGTAACAGCTCTACCTTAGTTATGCACCACAATCACTCCATTGCTCAGACCTCCACTGGTTTCCTGCATTTCACAGAATCACACAACAGAGTCATGCTCCTCACCTACGAGGCACTGCATGCCTCCACTCTGGAGTAAATCTCAGAACTCATCTCTCACTGGTGCCCCTCTCGCTTTTTCCATCCATCTCGCTCTGGACCTTTGGATATTCCCCACACAAGGCTCTTTGCTTCTTCCACACTACCTCCCACAGTAACAGCCACAAGCAATATTGGTTCTTGAAGACTTGCATTTCAGCAGAGGGAATTGACATATGATTGAATTGTTTTGTGTGTCCGTGCAGTGTTTGTTTCAGCAGTATCCGCTTAGTTCTCTAGGTTCATTCTTTTCTTTTTCTCTTTTTTTCTCCAAGACCCAGTTTTACTTCAGACGTTTAGCTTGAAGGACAAAGTCAGTGTTATTCTATATTTTCACTGCTGTGAAGAAAACCAATGAAATCAACAATGTTGACCAACTTCCCCCAAGCCTCCTAGTTTCTCATGACTATCAAAATACGTACAAATATAACCAGCTTTATCTTTTTTAAATAATTATATTTTGTAATTTAGATCAAGATTTGCCGTTGAAGGAGCTAAACAACAACAGATGAAAAAAAACAAAACAAGAAAATACCAGGTGATGCAAAGTTTGTTAGATTTTTCTCCATTGCACTACCTTAAGTAGAATGTGACACTGCAAGTTTGTCAAGAACCTCTTTGTACGTCAGAAAGAGGAAAGATAAGGACGCTTGACGATGTCCTCACTCTGTCATATCTGATGGATCTGTGGCTGTGCAGAAAGTTTTGCCCCAGTTTTGAAGTGAGGAGGTCCGGGGGTGAGGAGGAAAGGTTTGCCTCAGGCGTCTCCAGCTGTGTGATGGTCTGTTGCTGGGAGTTTTCCTCAACCCGCTGGGACAAAAACAACTCTCTGGTCAGTCTCAGTCTCTGACCTACCTGGACAGGAGAAATCTGCTCTGTTTTTATATCCATCTATATACAGCAGATATATGAAATCTTTCATTTGAAAGTCGCTCCGCACCTGATTGCTTTGTTCGTTGTTTTTATGTCGAATCAGGCTGACAATTAATATCTGTTGCTCTCAAGCATGACTCAGGGATAATATTTATTGGAAGATCGATGCTTATTTTCCTCAGTATTGTTCCAATTTCCTTTTGAGTCACGGAGGTATGGTACTTGCTCTGATATTGACGGGCGTCAAACATATTGTTCTCCACATCATTTTCTGTTTCATACAGCCTTTTGTTCACTGTTTACTGAGCATATGATGGTCTGCTAATTTATACTTTTAGACATGCTTCTGACACAGCAACTGACACATGCTAAGTATAAATTAGCATGTGTCCAGGGCTTATATATAAATATATATATTTGTTTAATAATCTTTTGTTTATTTTCATTTCTAAATTTTATTGAGTTACCAAAAAGAAAAAAGAAAAAACAACAACTTATTCCTCACACAATAGGCTTTAAAATACAATGTACCAAAAAAAAAAGAAATAAAAGAAAGAAAAAGAGAGAAATAAAGAAAGAAAAATTCAATCTATTTTCTGTGAAACCATTGCTTGGAGAAATGATGGTATTTGCTTGAGTTTCATTTATTTTTCCACTCACAAAAGAAAGATAAATAAAAGAAAGAAGAAAAAGGTTATCACAGCCATGACACTTTTCATGGCTAAGGAACATCCCTGGCTTTTGAATCATCACATTGGCGTAAACACTTGAGGACAATGAGGGATGCAACAATCTTCAAGTCTCCCTTATTGACTGTGATAAAAAACCAAAATGCCCACTAAACATCAGCACGTCGCATTTAAAGCAGTTTTTAAAGTGCTCTGCCTGTGCACCTTTAGAAACAGGCAGTGGGTGTAGTGACACACTTTCATTTAACAGCACAACAGCAACATGTTTTTAACTCTGTTCACCTGCCTTTAATATTTATAATGTGACATAAATGCGTGTTCTGCGCTTACTGGTACATAAACTGTTTATTCCTTTCATATTTCTTTTCGATGTCATAATTTTCCCTATAAAAACGTAACCGGCGAGACAAGTTTCTTCTGGATCCATTAATAATGCATCATCACTCTACAAACTGCAGGAAAATGTAATGTACCTTGACCATTTTTTTTTCTTCTAAAGCTTATTTAATTGTTAAATATTTAAGAAGCACATCCTCCCAACATAAGGCTGTGTCACCGAACTGACAGTGCTGCTGCTGTGACACTGCTTGGCTTTGCAGTCTGCTCTAGCATCTGCCAGCCTGTTTGACAGCACATCAGAGGACACAGTAAACATTGATAGAAACATCTATCTCCCTGGAAACCTGTTTTTTTTTTTCTCTTCATGTATTTATCTGACTTCAGATGCTACATGTCATAAATATATACGTGCTGTGATCATCCAGTGGCTGTGTCAGGTGGAGGCACCTCATAAGAATCATGGTATGTTAGTGTATTTTGATTGCCTTGTCCACTTCAGTAAAATAGTCCCTGCTCCCATTAGTTGAAATTAACTCCCACTCTGACTGTGATGACAATGTAGCAGTATATTAGCAATATAAATACTCAAAACACAATTAGAAGAAGCCATTGCTAGGCCTTCGTGTCAAGTGTGCAGTGGTTATATATCATTCAACACACAGTTAAACACCCTCGTACCCACTTGTGTTCATTTAGTCTGAATTCATTAAACCTGATCACAAATGGAATCATGATTGTGAAGTTTAACACTGAATATCACAAGATGCTCCTTTTAATAGACGCATGGGACTAGTTAAAAAACTATCAAACAGTGGGAAGATGCAAATTAAAAGCCTTAAATTGGAAGTAATTCAAATTTCTAACTAGGTGTTATTTCTCTCAAGGGACTGTGTATTCAATTGTTGTTTAAGCTCGGTGCTTGTGGTTGCTTAAAGGTAAGGGAGACTACATTTGACTATGTTGACTTTAGCCATGCATGAATTCCCTATGAGACCAGGGTCCTGTCTTTTCTTTCTTAACTGACAGGCTTCTTCAAAATTAACATTTAAGATCCTTTTAACACCACAATGAAATACTTGATCCTAAGCCAAATAAATGAATTATATCCCACCTCCCAGCAGCAAATAACAATCATTCCTAATGATATAATTACTTAGTGATTGATTATACCATCATTAATAGAAAGTGGATAGACGAATGGATTAACCATTTAAAAGTTATTGATTAATTTAAGTTTTTACCAACAGTGACACTTGCCCATTATAAGCAGATTGGCTTCCTCCAGCTGTAGCTTGCATTAATGGCAGTGCATGTCACAGATCCAGTCGTGATGACTGAAAGTGCAGTTTGTCCCGAACTTATTCTAGGCAAAGAAAAAAGCAGGAAAGAGAATATGTGAAAAAGTTAGAAGTAAGAGTTAAATAGGTTTGTTCAGTGGGTCTTTTAAGATCCCCCGTACCTGTAAGGCAACCTACATGGGAGAAAAACAAAAAAAAAGAAAAGAACAATAAACATGTCAGGTTTCCTCCATGTAAAAGTGTTTAGATAAAATTGAGGCCATGAGTAAAGGTCATCCTCAGCCCCAGCTGGCTAGTCTACTGTGAAATGGACATCATCATTCAGCTTTTATTTTGTGTTTGTTCCTTACTTTGTGCTGACATTGTAGTCATACAGTATATTCTCCCGTGGCCTCATTCAGCCATCTTTTTTTAAAAATACTTACAAACATGCACCAGTTAAGTCACTTTCTTTTTTGCCTCAAGTGAAGCAACATTCCAAATGCGTATGCGATCTGAGTCCTCACTGCCCCTCAACCCCCCACCCTCTTTTTTTTTATGAACAGCACGAACCATGACAAATGTTGCACTAAACTTGTGAAAACATTAGAAGGCCAAGGATGTAATGATCCCAGGATTTTTATGTACAAAACCACTAAAACTCCAAGATGTATTAGGGGATGAAATCTATTAACTCTAAAGGTCTAAAAGTCAAACTGAACACACACCCACATGCTGGTGCTCAGTATGTGTCAGTGCGCGCTCACAAGGCTAAAGCACCCTAATGGACCAGACACCCTAAGGCTGTATGTGGGTGTGCGCACCGCGTAGTGTCCGTGTATGTGGGGATATACGTATGTGAGTGTGTGTGTTAGCAGAAACTAAATGGGTTTTGCCTCCAGTGGCCCACATCCGTGACTATAACAAAGCATTTTTGTCTTTTCCCGAGGGGTATTACTTACCACAGTGACATACTGGATAGACACCGGAGAGTGTTCAGTGTTTATTGAGTGAACTGACGCGGTTAGCAATTTCTGTTTGAGAGCAATAATCTATTAAATAGATGATGTCTAAGATCTTGAGAATGATATTTCTACTTAAAAACACAACAGTTGATTTTCAAGTTTGATTTAAAATCATAAATGCCTCCCTGCCAATCTTAGTGGGACATTTTTAATCAGCGATACGACACTTTCCCTTTGAGATATGCAGTGGCAGATGCGTTCCTCACATGTCTCCGCACCCACTCCCACAGATGAATACAGAATACGTAAACACCCATATACACAAACACAGAGATAAAAGGTAATCTGGTGAGGGGGTTTCTGCTTCACTTGGCTCGGGTCAAAGGGTCACCTGACACTTGTGGAAAACTGTATTGTTTTACATCCTAACGTTGTCATAAGCATTTTGAAATCTACTTGGATGTGAGTCTGTTGACAGATCAGACAGGCGACTCAGTGAAGGTTTACCTACAGATTCCTGATTTGAGGTGAGCTTTGACCCCCGTCTTTAGCAACAGAACTGCCAAGGTTACTTCAGTGATACCTTCACTTTGCTGACAAAAGCTTTCTTTCTATTTCTTTCTTTTTTTTTTTCAAACCCAACACTTCTCAGCCTATTTTGCAAATAGTTGCTTTCTGTAGCTGTTGTCCATCAGTGATGTCTTTCTGCATCTGTGACCTTTGCACGACCCCAGGGAAATGACAGTCCTCTTAACAATCTCAAAGCATCAACCGAATACAACAGCCCGTACTGTAACCGAGTATCACTGTAGCCTGAACAAGTGATTTCATTAATGTAATTACACCGTTATTTCTCATTTATTTTCAGTTTACTGTCAGACATAATTGAATACCAGATGGATGCTGTCAGCTGAGATCGTGTCGCACCGACTGCTGTATTGTTTCCCTCACATGTTGCTGTGACAGTGTCTGTATTCAGACTGCCTGGTGTGTCACTCTCGTCATATATGGTAATTCTTCAGGGTTTTGTTCAGCTGTCACACTGTATCGAGTAGCCAGCCAAAATGCCATCGTGCCCTTCGATTTCTTCATTTGCCCGATGTCTGTCTCTTCATTTGTGTTTGCTCGAACTGTTGTAACAATGGACACCCATAGTTATTATAAAAGAATTATTGATCTATGAAGTGTTGGCTTCTGACAGATTGCTTTATTGGCTTCACACATGGTCCTCTTCATCAATAATGTGCTATATTTTTAGATGCAGTTGTCAAAGAGGATCATAAAATACCAACTTCATATATCAGGAAAAGTGAATAAATTATACCAGAGTTACATCTCCAGTGTGTTATCATTCAGTCACTTCATGGTAATGCTGTACTGGCAGGGTAATAGCCCTGAATTTCAGAAACTGTTTTTAATGATAAGTTTAGATGGAAGGGGGAAACAAAAAAGGTGTCCCCAGTTGATTATTTACATCATCTGTTAGGAGGGTCAACTTATTTTGCATTATAATAGGCAGCAAAGGAATGCATAAAAGAGCACCATACAAGGAATAATTCACGAGTGCCCTATTTTTCCATGTCAAAAACATGCAAATAGGACAAGCAAATCATATGTGAAGCTAGAGAGCTTCATATTGAGATGTTGTTTCTCTGTTGGATCTATCAGGGTTTACGAGAAACTGGACCCAGATGCAGACTGCGACGCTCAGTGCGTTTACATGCACAGCTAAGTCGCGCTGTGCTCATAGCTGGAGTTGGGCGTGTCACTGGAATTGGAAAACTGTCCGAAAATATATACTTCAAATGACTCAGGTCGGGTCAGGCTTCAGGCTTCCTTTTTCTTTTTTTCATAAAACACATCTTTTGTGTTTTACTTTGTGTTGTTTATTGTGAAATGCACTGAATCGGCACTGGCGCATAAGAACAGGGTCTTTTTTTTTATTTTGGCCAGGTTTGGTCTGGCTTCTATGCTTAACTTTGTGCTTTCTCTACTGTTGTGAAGCAACTTCAGTATGATTAAGGCGCAGAAAAAAAACCTAAAAAACGTTTCCAATCGCATTATCTGGGCGCTTTAGTCGGATCTGGTTTATCTAAACTGAGGCATGGATAGAGATGTTCTATATTGTAGAGACAGAGCACTCAGATCACCTGTGTTGTCACAGTTGAACCAGGAAAATTATAGCCCAATCATGGTGTTTCACCAGCGCATGCGCACTGGTAGCTTTTTACAACAGACCAACCTACCTGGTGGCAAGCAGAGCCAGCTGAAAGGTCCACGGGAAAGATAGATATACCATCCATTGCTTTCAAATCTTTATCTAATTCATTAAGTGGATGATAAGAAATCATGTATTAGACTGTTACATCTGTAAGGCTGGCATGGATTCAACCGTACATGTTTTTTTCTGTCTCATTGTCACGTTAAAGCTTGGGTCACAGTAAGAAGTAATAAGTAAAACCTGGGTTATGATCCTTGTTTAATATTGGACATTGCTTTGATGCTGTTACATAGAAGAGGTTATAAATGTGTTTTCCGGGCAGACTGGAAGCTACAGTGACTCAGGCCTGGATCGTAATGAGACTCATCAACCCTTTGCATTAGCTTTTATTGCTTATGTTGCTTATGTAGCTTTAGCAGAACTGGCAAACTTTTATTAGAAAATTACATGAGCAGAAGTATTTATTTAGGGAACTACTTACCAATAATTAATCATGAAATTAAAATACACTAAAACAGTATCAGGCAGGAATCAAGAAACATACATAATAATAATGAAAAAAAAATTAATTGTTATATTCTTTTGTTTGTCTTCAAATGCCAAATGGAATAAACAAACAGAAGAATGAGCTTAAGGCTGCACAGAGTTCCAGATTATTGTGTTGATTCTCAGTTGCCTCAATTTTCATTTTCTCACCGTCAAAAAATATAGACTCCTGTAATTCCCCTGTGACAGCACCACATCATTCAGTTTTGAAAAGATAAAGGTGTTGCTGACAACAACTGAAGTATGGAAAGAAAGTAGTTAAGAGTCACGATTAATAATTAGAGACAGTGAGGGAGAGAAAAAAAGAAAAGACTGTTTAATGTGCTTCTGATGGTTCATTTCAAAACAAGCATTTCATCAGAGAGTGACTTCTAAACAAAGGAATGGATCTACAGCTCTACAGCTTTGGTTTCTTCCTCAGAGGTCGACAGTATTGGTGTCAGTACATGGTCGGCCCTGTGAAGGTGGAGCAGCTCATGACCTCCTCCGCACACTCTAGCACAGACTGTACGCTAGTAAAGCTTAACCTCCGTTTGCCATTGCATCATGCTTTGTTTTCTCTCACTGTATAATGTATTGTGTATCATCCTCTGTAGTGAAGAGCAAGCAAAAGAAAGAAGCTGTATAAAATATGAACGATCCCTTTTTTGGTGAATGTCCATAGAAGCATTATGTTCTTAGACAGCAGCTGTGAACACAGATTATAATGGTTAACTATCATCAGAAAAACCTTGATCCTGTGATTTTATGATGCAGAAATGCCTTAAAAGCTCTGCACAGAAAAACAAAACAAAACAAAAAAAAAACAAAACAGCACAACCTTGCTTATTCCTAATTCTCACTATTTCCATCTCCGTCACTGATATTCTCACTCTACCAGGTGGATAACGTCATCTAAACCGAGGGCGAAAAATAAGAGGCAGATGTACAGCCGTTGCGGCCTTGATCCCTCACCCTGGAAAGCACCTCCACCACCTGATTGCACAAAATGTGTGAGTTATAAAAACGATGAGCCGCGCAGGCCTTCTGGTGGGTTTGGCTCGTGAAAACGGGGCTTCGAGAAGAGGAGGAGGAGGAGGAGGTGGAAGAGGAGATGGTCCAGAGCACATCACGGGGTTGGTCTGTCAGGAAACCAACCCCACTCCATGAATCAGACAAGGTGGTGGGAGAGGAGAGAATGGGAGTATGTAGATGATGATGTAAAAACGTGTGATGAGGGGAGCATAAAAACCAGGCAGAAAGAACACGTAGCTGTCATGGATCACAGGTGGAGGAAATGAAGTCGTAACACTGCCAGATTTGCCCATTACCGCTACGAGCGCTTCCACATTCTGTGCCTGTGAGAAACTCCTCGGTCCGGCGCGGTACATCGCAGCCGTCCGGCAAAAACCTCGTAACTCTGCTCATGTTGGAGTTTTACATTTAATTTTCAGAAAAATGTCATGCTTCTCCAGGGACTGAGATAAAGAATTTGTCTTTTTCTGTATCAGATACCCGTTCCAAATCTATTGGATAAAGTAAAAAAAAAAAATAAAAAAAAAAAAGCATGATTGTTAAGCTGATAATGGGGCTTATTTTTTCTTAGATGGGTTTTACTGCATAGCAGCACAAAATCTGCACATAAGCCAGGCTCACTATTGTCTCTTTAGATATTAGACTTTCGAATTTTGACAGGCCTTCACTGTTTTATATGGTGTAGTATTTTTTCAATTACAGAGACCGACAAGAACATTGTTGTTGGAAGATGAATCTAAAAAAAAAAAAAAAAAAAAAACATGCACAAAAAAAACAG
>OMNW01000595.1:0-11177 GCA_900303245.1 Selene dorsalis | reverse complement strand
TTTTTTTTTTTTTTTTTTCAAAAGATACTGCCTTTATATAATGATCCAAATGCTCTCTCATTCCAAAAGTAAAACTTTTTTATGGATTTGGAGCTCATTAATAAGTGAGCATCTCAACATATTAAGTGCAAAGAGAAACATTGAGATACAGTTCTCAATAATACTGCCAAGAAATGAAGAATCAATTATTAACAGTTTAATTAGATGAATAACATATGCATTTAAAAATTTCATTCAGGCGTCCATAGATTGTTTCCGTGTCGCTGGTGTTGGATCGTTTTGGCTGCGTGCATGTATCAGCAAGCCAATTTATCAGTTTAACAGCAGTTTCAACATCTCCTCGTCGAGAACCATGGGAGAGGCAATGAGAGGAGGAACACAGAGGGGAGGCAGCAGCGAAGGCGATGAAGCAGAGCTCAATTTGGACATCAAACACAGAGGGAGAGATGTGAAGGCGGTGGCACGTGGGCCTGAGATGTCAGGAAGGAGCAGTGTCCTGACTCCATTTCCAGCCCTCCCATGGGAATCCCACGCATGCTGCAACAATGTGGCAACAGACTTCATCCCATTACCCCCGAGGCTCTTTACCCTCAATCTGCTCTCGTCTCGAAAACTGACAACTTGACTGTATTGAACTTGTTCAAAGGGTTTGTGGGTTCCTGGAAAGTGTGGAAGGATGAGAAATTAATCATTTCTGTGTCTTTGGAAGTTTGAGTGATGTACAAAAAAAGAAAAAAAAAGGAGTGGAAATGTATGGGCAAATATTTTCATTTTAATTTCAGATTGTACTGAGCTGTTCATTGCAGCGCTGTTTAACATGTTGAGAAATGGAGCAGCTGCATGATATTGGACACTGCATTTCCCAGCCACTGATAAAATGCAGATTGAACAGTAGCAAAAATATTTCATTACTCCACCAATCTGGAGAAAACATAATAGTGATTCTGGGCTAAAAAAAATGTGTTGGAAACTGGCACAAATCCCCTCATTCATTGACCTTCATGTTATCCAGACTTCAAATTAGCCAAATCATAACTGTTTACATGTTATTAGTAGAGGCTAAATGTTTAGTGTTATGTTTCAGTCACTTCTGATCATTTTAATTAACTGTGAGAGCAGGCCGACCAAACACTCCCATGGCATAACACAGGGAAAATACAGGGAACGATTAGCACACTAATGAAAGGTGATAATTGTAAGTTGCACTTGTGTAATTATATTTCCTCTATTCTGAAAAATAGAGGGAGTGTAGCATGTAAGCAGAGGAGCCATTATCACTAGCTGCATGATAAATGGAGATGGCCTAGTGATGCCAAATCTATAAGCTTTTTAATGATTGGTAAGTCATGGTTTCCGGATTGGAATGAATATGGAAAAGATCTTTATCCACCGTTGGACTCAAGGTCACCACTGATCTCCCGTCCCCAGGGTGCTTACCAGGAACTTTTTTACAAGGTGCAAATGATACATGCTCCCCTGCTCTGTTTTGCATAGCCAGCATGTTGGAATGTGACACAGAGCTATATCGTTTATCACCATTTTTCAAGGTGTAATTAACAATAAATGAGGAGAAAGACACCAACATTAAACATATAGCCTACAGGTACTGAATTCACAGCGTACTGACAGAGACTAGGCTTAGCAATAGTACTCAATGATGGGGTCAGGCCACACTGTGGGGGTCTCTGAATTACTTTATACGGACACATTTACGATACAAGTGATAGGGCAGTGCATATTTATTTCAAATTGTAATTAATAATTAACGTTAAAGCAGACAGATGAAAAAAACTAAATCAAACCAAACAAACAAAAACATATAAATAACATGAAAAGCAGACAAAACACAATAAAAAAAACTGACAAAACAACATTCAAATCAAACAAAATATAATGAAAAGCAGAAAAATCAACATCAAACGCAAACAATGCCGCACAAGAAAT
Organism: Selene dorsalis; assembly: GCA_900303245.1. NCBI lineage: Eukaryota > Metazoa > Chordata > Actinopteri > Carangiformes > Carangidae > Selene > Selene dorsalis. The sequence goes on along the minus strand of OMNW01000595.1, from coordinate 9,233 downwards.
GCACATCAACACAAAAAGCAAACAAAACATGTTCAAAAACAGACAAAATAGCATCAAAGATATTTAAACGTGTCACAAGAACATTCAAAAACACAGTGACAAAATCAATTATCATATCAATACTTTAATTAAACAAAATTAAATGTGATGAGGTTTCAGCTCTCTCTAAACTCTTGAAAATAGAATACAAAAGTGTGCCATACTCAAATTCACATGACAACTTGACAACTCCAATCGGGGTCATGAGAAATTTGGGACCTGAAAACGGGGTCACAGGCCAGAAAAGGTTTAGAAATCATTGCTAACGTATCCCAGGTGGAGTGAATCAATCAACCTTAAAGGGCCACTAACCTTCCCAGCAGAGTCACACATATCAGTGCCTCAGTTGAGGATGTGAATATGGTCTCAGTTCATTTTCAGTTCTGAAGGCAACGGGGAATCAATGCATTTTTTTTTTTATATATATACTGAATGAATTGTGTCTGAGAAATAAAAAAAAATAAAAAAATGAAATCTGACATGAGCGTCCTGGGTGTATCCTGATGTGCAGTGTAAAGATTAAACAGCTGGCTATGTGTACATGTAGACATCCCCAAACAGATTACATTCATTTTTCAAACGAAGCAAAGTGTCAGTGATTAATTTTAGCGAGAGGCACTCCAATAATAAGATCTGTGTTTGATGCCACTGACCACTCTTCCCACTGACGGATACAGTGATTGAGCGATGTCACCTGCACCTTGATGAACATGTCACCACGGGGAGTGACGGGCTCCGCCGCCACCTCATGCTGTCGCCATCCGCGAGTCACTCACCTGATTTACCGCCTTGATCGCTCCGCTTGTTCTCATCATTTTTTAAAAGCTCCTGAAGTGTCATTTCCTGTGCTATGCTTGACTTGAATCTGAGGAAATGAAGCCTGAGAGAGGTGAATTATTACCCACGGTGACTTTTAGACTAATTGAGACCATTATACTATGCAGCACAGCAAAGAGAGAGTGCCGACTCTGGTCCGTGAAGGCTCCAGACGCCCAATGCGCACACACACACACGCACACACACCCCCCCAAAAAGACTGCGCCCTAATTTGTCACTTAACCTTAAATGTCAAGGTGAAACTGCTGGTGAAATGCAAAGGTTGAATGTAAATTAGTGGCATAAAAAACATGCCCTCGTGACCCCAATCGGTATAGTTCATGGTCTGTGTTTGGATTTGCTTTTTAAATGGGTTATCTTTAATTATCACTGACCCCCAAGGCTGAACTGCTTGGTTAGTTCATGCTGTTAATAGTCCACTGTGCAAGGATAGTTGACTAATCAAATGTCACAGTCACCTGCGATGACAGTGACCTGCATCATTCTAGTGTACCGTAGGAGGGGCCTGAGCACGGGCCACCGCATTACCATGATATATGGTGGCGGATATTCTGCACACTCTCTGAAATGGGATCCATGCAGTCTTGCCAATGGATAATACATGCAAGGCCGTAAAGAAGATTTCATCCCTCTGAGTGTGAGTGAAAAAGGAGAGAACAGAATGAAGCAGAGAGAGAAATGGAACCCAAATCCCTTGAGAATAATATGGAGATCTGCCTAACATAAGATCCTTGTGGTAATGCAATTTAAGTTAGAAGGAAAAAATGTCAGGGTAATCTCATCAGTCCGTCAGAGAGAGGGATGTCAGACGTAGCCTGTGGCGAGCCTCCAGCAGGGCCGCTTCTATCCTCCACTCTGCCACCGCTCCGTCTCCCCTCTCTCCCCCTGCCTTTCTTCCCTTTCTCTCCATCTCAGAGCCATGCCATCGCTGCATTGTGCCGCCATCCTCTGTCAATACTCGTAGCCGCGCATAACCTCGCGATGTAACCCAAATCCTAGGGATGAAAAACTAAACAACATCTGAAACAAAAAGGGCATGTAAACAAAAATTTGCATAAGAAAAACAGCCTTGATGTGTCAAAAACTGACAGATTATGCCTCAGGTGCCATATGCAGAACGTTGCGGGGTCACTACAGCACAAATATAATACACTCTGCATAGGAAGGGTGAAATGGCATGCAAGAAAAAACATCCTGTCTCTCAGATGTTCCTTAAAGCCTTGGCCATATGGAGATAAGATCTGTAAATCACTGGCCCCTGTAGGCCTCAGGGCTTTCAGGAGGGGGGCAGTGACATCCCCCAAAGTGGACTCGAGGTACTGGTGGGTGTGGGGCGACCTCAGACAGGAGGAGGCTTCTTCTTTTTTTTTTTTTTTCTTTGAAAGCCTTAGGCTGTGCTCACTCTGAGGTCACCAGCCTGTTGGGGAGAGCAACTCAACAGGGACAAAACCACAGCAGGAGAACAGCGGAGTGACAACATGATACGAGAATCATTCTTAGTTAAACTAATGGTGCATGGAGGGTGAATACAGCAAAGAGACGGCAGCCAGAGGAGCTGTAGCTCGTGATATTTTGGAAAATAAAAGACTCCGCTGTCTTCGCTTTATTTATTGTTTCGCCTTCTTCTTCTTCTTCCTTTACTTTTTTTTCTTTAAAAAGTTATTTTACCAAATTTGGAATCTTTGACTGTGTCTTGGCTTTGCTGACTGTAGGGTTATTGGAAAAAGGTGGCAATCCATAATCGCTGTCAACGTTCTCAGATGCGATGCCGGAGGACATTGGAGGGTGTGGAAAAGTGGCTGTGCAGCATATCAGAGAGTGAGATAAGGCCAGATTGTGGTGTATTGATTATAGATAGACATCTACTCTCCAACACAAGCTGCTGGTCTGCTCTCGAGCGCTGGGGAAGGCCTGATAGGTTTGGATGTGCATGTCCCCTGTTGATCAGATCTGTTATTAGAATGTCTGGCTGGAGCAGTTATAGTAGTTTTGCACACCGACGCTCTGATTCATTTAAGATCTACACAGGGAGCGCTCAGTGGGTCTCTGAAAATGAGCAAATCAGAATGCCATGCTGTTGACTGCGATGATGGGGGTGCAGCTTATAGTTCTGTCTAAAAATAAATCCTATTGTTGTCCGTCATAAGTGTATTTCACCTTTAAAGCACTTACATTCACACCCTTAATAAGCAGCTGAACAAAAGTCAATACTAACACCCTATTCGCTTGTTCAACACACTTAATTCACACGACACATCCTGTTTTTCCTTCTTTTCTTTTAAAGGTTGGAAATGTTTTGCAAAAAGAAAAAAGAAAAAAGATGGATTTGATTGTTTCAAATGACGAAGGCTGCCACTACAATGTCAGGTGTGCATCAGTATCTGCAGTTAATTAAGTACTTCAGAGAACAGAGGCAGCCTTGGAACATTAGTCCTATAAATAAAGCCTGTGACTTGTTGGAGAATAAATAGGAAAAGACACAAATGCAGCTTGTGTAGGTAGGCAGGAGAGGCTGTATAAATAGAAGAAGAAGGTCTTTGTATCGGAAACAATGAAACTTTGTTAAAAGAGTCATGGACAACACTGAAATGTTGTTAACTCGTATAAATTAAACTGTGCATAGAACAACTAACCTCTGCCCACACCGTGCTTTCAAGGCTTTTGTTACAGAGTCATGTTTATGACTTGTTTATAGTGATTCTCTTTTTTTCTTTTTACTCTTCTTGCTTTCACTTTTATTTCCTCTGTGTTGAATAAAAATGCACAGGACTGGACTGATTTGCAGGTCTGCTTGTACTTAGCTGCAGCAGCCATTCAACTGAGCTGCCTTCTGCCAATGTATATTTAAAAAAACATTCTAGTTTTAGCCGCTACCCTTCACTGCGCTCATTCCAGAACACTTCAGTAATCTGAGAGGACAGTTGGCAAAACATGAAATCAGCCTGGTGTAGGTTTGTACTTTCTGGTAGTACTTTGTTATTGGTATGTGAACACAATCCTGCATTGGAATTGCTAGTTATCGAGTCATTCTGTAGAGTAGAGAGACTACGGATCTGTGTGCAACAGTGAGACGTTATTTGAAAAAGAAACATAGTCGGCGCCAAGCCACGAGTTTGAGAAATAAAAAAAAAAAATAGTGGAGTTTGGAGTTAGAAAGAAGTGAACGTCTGTTGCCTGCATCTCATCTCTGCTTGAGGCTACCAACACCAAGTCTACGTTAGCTGCTGGTTGCATAACCAGGATCATTATCACCAGAACCTCCGACAGTATATAGGCACAGGGTTCTGACGAGTGAGAGAACGTGGAGTAGAACAGTGTTGCTGCTCCTGCGGCGCAAACACATTTTGGTCCTTTCAGGTGTTTTATTTGTTGTTGTTGTTTTGATGTGCATACTGTAGTGCAATGCTAAATCTATGGTGGACTGACTGTTACGTGACTGTGTTTGACAATCGTTTCCTGTAAGGCTGTTTTGCATGACTAAGGCCTAAGTGAAATATTATAGCACACATCCTATCCAATCTTCTGGTACATGTGCATTTCTCTTTAATCCCTCTGTTTGGTTTTCATAGTGTTTCTTGGAAGGAGTCGTAGAGGTGAGGTGAGCAGTGACACAGCTTTTACTCACTGTCCATGTTTGTTCTCCAGCTCGTGCATGCTTGGTACTCTTAATGGCATAACGCTGGCTTCACACTGATTAGCTATTTTCTAGTTCTGTTTCAAGTGGCTCTCTGCAAAACATCCAACAGTATACCTGCATGTAATATTGCATTTTGCATATTTGTCAGACAAAACATACATTTGCTCTGACAGATCCCTGCAACACAAAACTTTGATTTTTCCTGAATGGTGTGATGACGCCCAACTCGCGAGCGCCTGTGAACACATTTTCTTTTAATCATGGAAAGCCAGAATATATAGCCAGTGTTTCATGCATTAAAGAAAGAGCTTCCGTAAACACACGGAATAGTGATAAAAGTCCACAGTAATGAGCTGAAAACGTCTCAAGCTAAAATAAATATGGTATATATTGAAGTATAATATGTATCTATACTGCAGTTATATATCTCTGCCATCTCTCTATTATCCTGATAAAATAATCCATATCTTATTTAACATATCATTCTCTGACCTAATATCTCTTTTCTTTTTTTATTTGTTAAAACTGATAAATGGATGAAAATACAGACACAATGAGCTACATGTATTCCCAGGCTACTCATTTAGTCATATCTGCTTTAATTGCAGTGTGAACACAGTTTGTATTTAGAACATAAAACTCAACAGTATTGAGACATAAGAGAGCCCTCTTCCTGTCACTTCCCCTCCCTCTGCATTCTTCCATGCCTCCCTCCCTTCAGTTCTTCACATACACAAACTGTACAGCAGGCGCAGGCCTACAAACGCTCACACATTGCACATTGAAACAAGAACAGAGAGGGCATTTTTCTCTATGGGTGAGAAATGGAGAGGACACTGGTTTTGTTGTTCCATGGCCCTGTTTTCTTCTCCTCATTTATTCAAAGCTGTAAGGCAGCAGTCTGGTGCCATCAATCTCAATCGGTCTGCACTTCCTGCGCCGCTCTGATTGGACGTAATGATCTCCGGATGTCACTCCACACACTGATATGCTTCTCCCTGTGACCCATCTGCTTCCCTATTCTGCCACAAGCAGCCAGGGTGTTTACCATAGACACAAAGGCAGGATCCTCCCACGCTTCGCTCACTCCACACTCCCTCATCATCCTGCCTCTCCATCCCTTTTGTGTCCTTGTTCCTTTTGTGATGTATAGATCATGTATATATATGGGAAAAAAACAAACAAACAAACAAAAAAACACAAGTCAGTTTCTTTGTTATAAGTTTTGTATGCAAAAAAAACAGGTTCATGCAGGCTCTTTTTGTCATCTACTCATGAAAACAGTAACCTGGTGACCTTTATAGAAAGGAACCTAAAAATATTCCACTGCATGTTGCCGACTGTATTGTGTGTGAACAATAAACTAATTTCCTCCATGTGAGAAAAGACTGCAGATGAATCATTTCTGGCAATTATTTCACAATTTTCAGGGTTTTTATTAACTTTAATTGATACAAGAATTCCCTTTTTCTGTGTCAGTGTATTGGAAAGACGTTAGATGAGCACACCCAGCTTTCTAATTCATGTTCCCATTATTCCTCATACTATATAGCTGTGTAATTATGGCCCATTTTCTTTGACCACTGCAGTGGAGCCCTCGAATTACTCAGTGATTTAACGGCGAAAAATGCTCAGCCATGTGTTGTCTGCCAAGCAAAGCAGACCCCATGTAAGTCTGTCTAAGTGGCTTTCGGTGAGGATCAGATAGCAGTCATGTTTTTGAGATTAGGAGGGGAGAAATGGCACAGTTAGGATGCCAGATCTGTGTAAACCAAACCCCCAAGAACACACATTAGCAGTGTGAAAGCAGCGCGGGTGCGACCCAGCACGGAGAACAGGGGGAGGCATTAGTGGAACAACAGCATGAGGATCACGATAAGGACGCCACAGAGTCAGATGATACCAATCTGTTTTGTCTGACTTTCTGCTTGATGTAGAGGAGTGGACAGTGGGCTGTATCGCTGACATAGAGGGACCCTCAGCTAAGACGCTTGAGGCAGTGACCAGATAGGACGCTATTATTGTCCAGCTTAAACACCAAACGCAGCTGTGCGCATCACCGGGCCCACATTTATCAAGCATCTCAGGTTCCATCCTCTCTGCTTACCGTATGACTCCTCAGTGTGGAGTATGAGGTTTCCTACACTTTCTATCAGTGGGAGCATGCTGGGAGAAAGTGTGATGATGTTTTTTATTAACACTCTCAGCCTCAAAGGAAGAAAACATAAAGCTCTGAGAATTTCTAAGTGCAGAAATTACTACCACTGTTTTATGCGTGAGATTTATGTGCAGGCAAATAACCCAGATAAATAAGATATGTGGGTTCCAAGGGAAAAATTTGATACCAAAGTGAATAAAAATCTTTTATGTTATTTATAGTATGATTTTTTTTTTGTGAGGGCGAGAGTGCATCTCATTGAGATTTAGTCCTATAGGTGTGAATATGACCCTGGCCCTTTGCTGCATGTCATCTCCTCTCACTCACTATCACCTTCCTTTATTTCTCTGTCCCTATAATAAAGTCAGAAAACACTGTGATATTAATTATTAATATGGGAAGCTTTAAAAACCAGAGGTAGATTAAGAATAGAAAAGCTAGATGGACAAATGGATGAAGGCTTCCGACTGAACTCTACGTTGATAGTATTTATGCATGTTTTCCGAAAGTTAACAAAATGGAGCATTAGCACTGGGACTCATGAGATCAGAGAAACAACCACGATCTGGGAAAGTGGTCATATGATAGTCTTGTCGATTTTGATCATGACAGCCATTCTGTTTCGGCTCTTGACAGGAAAATTGTATCTGTCTGCACCTACGACGCTTGCAGTATTTTTCCGCACTCACCATCACCTGCTGCAGTCAGTGGGCTAGCTGTTTCACAGTTTACATATCCATCCATATACATATATAGTTTACATACATATATGACAGCAGGGCTCAACCCTTTGAAATTAAATATCTAAATATAGCGTCTTTTAATTATGTGATCTGTGTGACTTAGATGAAAAGTAAGTACATTGTAAACTAAAGTAAGACTGTCACCACAGTACCACAGTATGGGATCATCAGTTTGCCCAGCCCTAATCTATATGACCTTAGTTCATCTGTGGTACAGGAAGTACAATATTACAACTGAGGCCAAATCGATTGATTGGACTGTGGATTTAATCAGGTGATTAGAGCCTTTCTCAGACATGGTGGTATTGACATAGTTGGCTGATAACAACTGATGTGATCTTTTTTTTTTTTTTTTTTTTTTTGCACCTTCAAACTTTGCATGCAAACTACAAACTGTCTGTTCTTGATTTAGAAACAATGCCCTTGCACTGGTTGATCCACTAGACTAGAGAAAAATAATGTGTAAGTGTCATGGTCATTCAGTTTCTAGTTTTCTGAGTAATAAAGGTTTGGTCCACAGTGCGGTGAAGACCTTGTGAAAAGAAAGTGTGTAATTATTCATTATGGACTTTTGCCCTTTGTGTTATTTTTATGTATTGTACTGACATTTTTCCAACAGTTTACTGCAGGGCTGCACTGAGGTCATTAGAATAATTAAGGTTATTTAGTGTTAAACAGAAAAAATATTGTACCTCCGATACACAGCTTCCACAAGTGTTTGAACCATGTTTGTGGGGTCAATGAAAAAAATGTGTTTAATGTATTTATTGTGTATATGATTTTTTTCTTCCTAGTACTGGCATTTGCTTCAGAAATCCCATATTGGTTGGACTATAATTACAACCATCCCCACTGACACCATATTTTCTGTTGCCACATGGTTGTATTGCTTTACATCCTTCTAATACATAGGATGCAATGGAAATATGCAGACATGATGATTACATACTTCTGGACATAAAGGGGGCATAAATGGGCCTTTAGGTTTTAGAATTGCTGTTATAACACCAGCGATAGCATTTCCGTGACCTCCTCCTGAACGTTAGGTTAACAAATGAATCCTCACTGTTCAAAGTTCTACAACAACAATTTAATGGTGGTTTTCCAACAGTCGGTTGTTGTTGGTTATGGCACATCAAAATCATCTCCGTCACAAAGATCCCTTTCCCCTGTTGCCAAAAACCGTGAAGGGTTGCAGGGATCTTGCTCGCTGCGGAAACACTGTGTGTTCTCATTACCAACGGAGCAGCTGCATGCTGCACGAGGTCAGTCACAAAAAATCATTACTTTTTTTGTCAAAATGACATTTTTTTAATAAGCTGATTTTCATCGAACATTCCCAAAACATCATTTCTCCAGTGGAATGTGCCCACATTTCTGTCCCATGACAGCTCTCTCCTAACGGATGACAACACCTCTGGAGATCTGTCAAATATGAGCAGATATACGACTTGATGAAGTTGAAAAAGTGCCTGAAATCAGCAGTGGAATATGCATGAGTGTGAGAATTCCTGCCCAGTTAGGACTGACTTCTTACTCCAAGATGTTTGATGAAAACAGGACACCAGAAACTTGACAAGCGTTTAATGTCGTATTACTGAGGTAGCTCACTTGGCACACGGGGGGGGGATACCGTTCATTAATTATAACGACACTAGTGAAAGTTTGAGAAAGTTTTCTTAAGCAGAAAAAAAGTATCAGTCGGCCTTTTTTTGAATGCGAGGTTGATGCACCGTGATCGGAGGAAGAGAGCACGGGGAGGTTTCATCATCCGGTCCGAGAGAAAACCGCTGCTCGTTTCAGGGGTTATTTTCACATC
>OMNW01000594.1:34167-65230 GCA_900303245.1 Selene dorsalis | reverse complement strand
AGTATGTAAGATCACACTGACATCTTCACTGACATTTCAAATGTCTCCTCCATGTAATGATCTTTTTTTCATCAGTCACTCGACAGGCTACCAGACAACTGAGTTTATTACGGACCAGAACAAAATGTGGTTTCCAAGGGAACAAGCCTCGACACGCAGTGCCACAGGGCTTAGCCAAGATTAGGTGTTTGCACTTGTGTATACCTCAGAGGGAAATGTGTAGTATTTATGCATGCTTATGGAGAATATGCAATAGTGTGCATGACCTTGTGTGCTGTTTTCTTGCATGTGGGCCCACTCGGCCTTGTGAGATAAATGGGATGAGGTAAATCACCTGGGAGATTGCAGCCAGGCCATCGATTTCATGGGTCATCAGATAACATCAGGGCTTGCTGAGCACATGCCCTTCAGCACTAGGCGAAGGCTATCATTTAGCCAGATCAATAGCTCTAATTACCCTGCTCCACCCAATGCAATAAATTCAGAACCTTTCATATTGTCTTCAAGGAATTGAAATGAGGAAGCACGGTATCAGTTATGTAATCACGCCAGAGTTACAGTGTCCCCGACTGAATTAGAAACATGTTTAGCTTCAGATTCAGTCTGGTCCTTTCTGTATCACTCTATCATCCAGACAGATGTCTCCTTTCTGTCAGAGAAAATTTTATATTTTCTTTAACCAGCAGAGTGATGATTAACACTTCTGCATTCATTTGTAGCTATCGCTGTGCCAGTTAGCATAATGTTAGCATCATGTAGCCTATTATACATTTTCAGAGAATCAATGTTGATACCAAAAATAGACATCCCTATAGTTTCAGATAGATGTCTTTCATTTCAAACACACAACAACAACACACAACACAAGAAAATATTAGATCATAGACGATATAGCAAAGTAAGTGCATTATTCTTTATCTTCTATCAGGCCTTCTGGTAGTGGTACTTATTCTAATGGCCATTTTTAAAGCAGCACCAGACCTCTGAATCAGACTGTGGGGTAATTTGGAGCTCTGTATGTTTGTTAGCATGAACCTACGAAGTAGAACCTAACACACCTATTGAAGAAAGCAGCACAGGATGTGCTGTGAAGTCTTATCAATCAAATCAAAGTGTGGTTTTTTAAAAGTGTTGCACTGGTTACAACTTAGAACAGGACGTTACTGAGATAAATGTACTTCTCATGTAAATGCAGCCTGTCAGTTGCAAACGTGGTTTGTGTTTTCTGAGTCTTTACCGGATTTGAAACACAAAAGCTCACATACTGCAAAAGGAAGCATGGGACTCTGTGATGGAGTTTCACCTTCACTCACCGGTCTAGTTAAGATTTCCTCTCAGTACCTCTTCTGTTTTATGTGTCATTAACTCAGCATACACCACACACACACACACACACACGGGCAAACAGCATCTCATGTTAATATCTTCAAGCCGTCCACTTAAAAGTAATGCTGTTGTCAGTGTAATACCCCCACCTCCACCCCCCTCTGTGTCCCTCACCTCTAACATGCTGAGTGCTGCCATCCTGCTATCAGGTTTCTACACACTCATAGCTCTGCAGCGGTCCACTTATCACTGAGGCTGGCACCCTGCCCACTGCCCATCGCTCTCACTCTTTCAGTCTCAGACAGAGGAAGCAGCTCATTGTGGTGCAAACTTTATAGTTGTGTTCTCATGTGTAGGGCTATGCAAAAACTGCTATCATGGTATACTGTGCTGTACATAGCAATATTAAGTTATTGTTATCTTATAACTTTAAATACTTCCTGAACCTATTTGATATTTTTTAGAACAATAACATGAAAACAATGCAACAGAATGAAAGTGGTTGCTGATCCCCACAGCCCCTTCACAGTTCTTTATGTTGTGTTTCAGCTCCTTGTTTAGCTGCTTACCTGCAACTGTTCTGGTTCAACTTCTCCTCACTAAGAGCACCGATTTCAGCCACAGCAGGCAGCTGTTACCATAGAGTTAGCAGATGTACTCAGTATACACTACCTTCTCCACACCAAGCAGCAGACAGACACCGTTAATGACAGCCTGGTATTTCCATTGGGAGATGTTGGAAATCAAAGAGTTAAAGAAGAGTAAACAATGACCCGGGATGACTCCCAGTGAATTATAACGCTGCTCTGTAACTGCTGGAGGTGTAAATCAGCAACTGTGTGTTAACAAGTTCCCCATATAAACCAAAAAGGTGATGATATGTCAGTGTTGGGTACATAGCTTTTTTTCTGCCGCTGCCCAGGAAGGAAACACAGAAAAAAATTAGAGTAAAATGAGGAATTAGAATTGCAGGTTTGAATTTCCCTGGTTTAGATTAAAAACATGAAAAACATTACACAAGAGAAAGAGCAACTATTTGAAAATAATAATAATAATAATAATGATACAAATATGAAAAAAATTAAGTTGACAAGTCTTTATTAAGCCCTCAGTGTTACGTGCTGGCAGCCACTGAACTCATACCTTGAGTTAACTACACTGATCAGTTAAAACTCCTCATGTTTGACCCTCCAGTTTTATGTAGTTTGCTAATAAAACATGTGTGATATATCTATCAATGTATTTCCATAGTAATGTAGTCTGATGCAGGTGTTTCTTTGAAGGTCTGGCTAATTGTTCCCAGAGATGGGTCTAATTGCTGGTGTCCTGATAATGGCCCAGGACATTAACTCAGTAACTCAGTTGGTGGTATTTCCCTTATATAACTCATTTCACAGTACTCTTTAAGCAGCCTGCTTATTTGTGAGACTGCCTCATGACCAAACTTCACACTACCAACATCATTTTACCTCATTCACCCACAAGAGCTCTTTATTTTCAGTATTGTTGTAGCTGCTGGAGATGGAAAAGTTAAGTTAGAGGCAGTGTTTGTTTCTCACATCTCTCATAACATCAGCAGTTATTTAGCTAAATCAAACAGCCCTGCTGAGACTATTTTGGGAAAGGGCTTGACCTTCTTAAATAACTGTTACATGATGGGTCAGAAAGTTTGTATCACTTACATTATATCACTCAGCCCTTCACTAACCATGTCTCAAAATCCAACATAAAATCAATATGTTCTTTATTAATTCCAGTCTTCCACTTGTTTTCAGCCACTGTAATGTCTGTGTTTGTGTCTGTGTCTGTGCGTATACGTGTGTAAGTGTCTGTTCTGTCAAATTGTGCTGCCCCCATGCTGGCAGGCCATTGCAATGCAGGCACATATCCAAACACATCCAAACATGCCCAGCAGCTGGCCTCAGGGCTGGTGTAGCTGTTTAGCCCATAATAGTGACTGATTAGAATACCAGTGGCCAGAACTGAACCCAAAGCAGTTGTTGACAAGGGATATTAAGCAAAGTGGGGAGTCGAGCCACAGGGATTTGATGATGCCACCAGGGAAACATGTGCTGGCCCACACAGTGGTTCTCTTTCACACCATAGCGTCCAAACAGCTGATAACTCTATCCAAGAGAGCAGAGGAAGGTTACACTGCCTCACCCCTCAGCCCTGTAAGAGGAAACTGAGAACCAAATGATTAAGCTCCATGACAGCAATGTAGAGGCTAGACTTGTTTTTTTTTCCATGTTATTGTTTTTTGCTTTTTTTATTGTTGTCTTGGCTGGTTTTCATCTTTCCTCTCTTAATCCCACCACAACCACCAACACACTGTGAAGTGCTTCGGCTGTAAGTGCCAAACCAAAACAAGTTCTAAGTTGCTGCTGCAACTGCAACTTAATTATATTTAGTCATATCCTGTGTCAAAGTAAGGAAACACTTTCTTAATTCGTTTTCATCTTTTCCTGCCCCTCAGTGAACTGTCATACTTCCACTGACCTCACAACAGACCTAACTAAAGAAAACTCAGGTAAGAAATGAATCACTATTCAAAATGCAGCAGCTGGACTGTTTTTACCAACTCTGTGGATTTTTTTTTTCAACCAAAATTAGAACACGCAAAACATTTCTTTAAATGTTGTTTTAGTATTTATTACAGGAGAAATACAGAGAAGGCTCTGAGACTGTTCTTCTACTAAGTTCCGATTGTTGTGTTGAGTTTGATATTGACCTCCACATCAATTTCAATAAAAGAGAACAGTCTATCAAAACTCAAAGGACATTAGTCATCATATGTTTTACGAGAATCTTTTCCTATTTCATCATGTTGAATTTTGCACATTTTGCACATGTAGCTCCTCTGCTAGCTGCTCAAATAAAGTCTCAAGGTTGTGTTAGTTTAGCATTTATAAGTAAATGGAAGTGTGTCGACTGACACTCTCTGATTAGCACCAAGTGTGTTTTTTTCAGGAAACGGTTTATCTATGTGGGAATAAATTAGAATTGAAGGAACAGTAAAAGAAAAACCAAATAATTCAAATATCAATGGAGACTCACTGGGCTACACACTGTAGATAGTGTAGCATAGTCTTTTGAATGTCAAATGATCTTAAAACAGCAGGAGCTTAAGACTGGAGGAAGTCCTGTTAACACCACAACCTGATGTCTCTACATGTTTTGAGCGGATTAAACAAACAAGATTTAACATGTTGATTTGTGACTTTGTCACTTTTGGAAGGAGCCACACCAGTTGTTTCTCCCTGTTTCCAGTCTTAATGCCAAACTAAGCTTATTACCCTCTGGGTCTTGCTCTAGACTAAACTAACACATTTCCCCAAAATGCTGAAGTATTCCTCTGATACATCTACAACCACTTTTTTGCATTTTGTAATGAATCAATGAATTCCAGCACAGACCAAGGCACAAAACTCCTAACAATTAAGCTGATATTGTCTTAATTTGAACTGACAAATTTTGTCATATTAAATTCAACTTTAAATATATTTCTCATCAGTGATGACTTCTGGCAGTACATGTCTACTTTTTTAGATTTATTTTACCACAACCACGTTCTGTGGTAAAAAAAAATAACTGATAAAGAACAATGTACAAGAACATAATACCATTTGGACTAGAAATAACTTTTTTCAGTGAAAGAATGAATTGCTGAAACTATTTATTGTGAGTACAATTTTATTTTCCCTTTCATTTATTTCCTCCAACTCTTTCTAAAGTTTTGAAGAATTGTATTTAACAGAGCAGAAATACTATACAAAATAATCCTAAAACAGGAAACGCAGTAAAGTATTAATGAGGTTTTGGTCTTCAGGGAAATTTAATGTAATTCATTTTGTCACTGACAGAGAGCTATTAGCACCTTCCAACATTCCCCTAGAGATCCATCCTCCATGTTTGATTGTGTTTCACTGCTCTACAAAGTGCCACCTCAGTGTAATGAGTTGTTCATAATTTGTCACCACTCTGCCTCTTTTTGCTTTGCTGTCCACTTCACTGCACTCTCCCAGGAAAGGCTTTTAGGGAAAAGCAGCACAATGCGTGGAAAAGAAACGTGGAAGACAACGTGTCACTTGCTTACATTATTCATGCAGAAAAATGCATTTAGCTCCAGTCTAATCAAAGCTAATATTATGTTAATAAGGAGAAGGAATCATGCGAGATATAGTGCACTCGTACAAGAAAGAATATTCACCGACAAACATTAAAAAGACTAATGCACTAATGTGTTAATGCACTTTGCTGGCTTTTTGCTCCTGTATGCAGCAGTTTGATGGTAATGGTCCAGCCAGGTTGATCTCAAGTCAGAGATTTTGTTCCAGGGCTGTTATTGCTCAGAAGAGCTAATCCACAAGTAGTCTTTTTGTATAATGAACAGATTTCCCACAATAAAGATGTCAACGTGAAAATACTACAGCAGTAATATAAAGGCATTTTGCGGATATCCATATGTGATGTATTACTTATTGTATATGACTGAGCCAACAGTAACAACTTGTTACTTCTAATGTCTTGTAGCTTTGGCTTTGTGTCCAAATGTTTTGAGATATAAACAGTGAAGAGGAATTGAGTTTTGTTTGTTCTGCCACAACTCAGCAGCAGTAGCAGAATGTCATCTCACCAACAGTGTCCCAGTTACTCAGGATAATTAATCCACAGACCTTTGTGTCAACGGTTTACACTGGAAATGCTTTCTACCAAAGAAATAGTCCCAGCTGCAAAGTGCTGTGAGTCTACAGGGAGAAAGTCTGTAAAAGCAGCAAAGAGTTTCTGCACGACTGGCCACAGATGAATAACACACAAGGAGAGAAAGAAATTTTAAGACCACACAGAATTAAATCTAGTGTATTTATCATGGTCAGAACTGGTTGGAGCATGAGGGACAACCACTAGTAGAGTTATGAGGTCCATTAATATATTGGAATTTATATCACATGTTACCAGTACATGCCAGAAGCAACAATTCCTAGTATTAATTAGTTTGTTAACCAGTATATTTACAGGACCTGGGCCCTAAGACCTTGTTCTACCATTAACACGGGAGAGTCCCTATTTCTGAAGTGGATTATGTCTGTATTAGTGTGTAAATAAATGAATAAATAGGATGCACTCTGACTTGTTAATGGGATAAGGAGCAAGAAGGTCAAAAGGCACTGGTGTATTTCTGTGGACCAATCGGATGAGACTAACTAAGAGCATCACATTTAGATCTGTGTTTGTATAAATGCGTCAGCACATCTGTGGAAACACGTTGACTAGACATAAAATGGCACCTTGCCTGAAAATAAACTACATAGCCTTTCCACATCCTCTCAGTGGATATACAGTATGTTCCTCCACTATAGTGAATTCAGTTGTAATTAAATGAATATGCAGGAGGAGGGCTGTCAGTTCAAACAAGAGAACAAAGCTGTCAAGTAGAGAGGATTGTTGCCAGCGGGGCCTCGCCAAAATTACAATTACGCTGTCACAGGCAGAGTCAAGAACACCCTTTTCAAGCCTTTCTCTCATTAATTGGGATTTGGGGAGTACCTGGGTCTCCTTGGTAGCGAGGTTCAAGTGGTTGTTAGTGAATGACAGAGCAACTCCTTGAGCTGTTCCATCTTCAAGACCCGGGAAGAGATTGGTATGAAACGTGATCAACAGCCTCTCAGGGGTCACGACGTGGCGCTTTAGCACCCACAGGAGTGTGTCCTTTAGTTCATGCTATTTGTAGCATCACTCACAAATATGTTTTAGAAACTGACTGAAGTGGCTCTTAAACAAGAGACAGTTCTTGCTTCAGAGAAGACACACACAGAGAACACCACCTCACCCAGGGTCGGTGTATGTGTCTTTAAGTGGCTTTGGCAGCTGATGTCTTTATAGCGTGAAGGAGAATTCATACTGACAAGTACTGTAAAAACAGAGAGTGTCTTTTTTACAAATACAGCATAACGAAGATGCTCCACAGATCCCGCAGCTCCTTTCTGACATCATTTCAGGGGTTTGATGTCCAATCATCTTCTGTAACTTTGAAACCGTGAAACTTACCATCTGAAGTTAACATCCACCTCACACTGTGATTGAACAGCTGCACTCTCTCTCTCTAGCTCTAGATTGTGTTCTCAGAGAAACATCACATTTCCCTCCTCACTTTCACCATCTCTCAACATGGTCAGCAACTGTAAACACTTTTCTTGTCTGTTGAGGTTGATTGCATGCTATAAACTAGCTAGCTCCAAGAGAACATAAACTGGCTCTGAGGCCTACATTTTGTCCATCCATCCAACTTGTTCTGAAGCTTTTGAGCTCAGAAAACAAAGCATTTTGGAAATGCTGCTGAGCCACACTCTAGGATTCTGTTGTAGTGTGGATGGGCTAATACAGAGACAAATGGAGATGATGATGTAAACGCCCACTGACGCTCCCTGATCCCTCTCTGGGTCTCATCAGCCTTGACTACAGATAATGAAAAGTCTTACTAACATTGTTGTCTTTGCTAGCAGTTATTAAGTTCAGTGGAGTAGACGACCTGTGTCCTGATTACACCGGCTCAAGCATGCCAAGTGTACATGATTGCTCAGGTATGTACACACTTTGAGGTGGGATGGTCTAAGCTATCTAAAACTTGTCTGGACAGATACTTCTTTTGTTTTAAAAAGATATTTTATGCTGGAAAAGTGTTTGGAGCCTGAGATACTACTGTGTAGCAACAGTGTTACCAATGCCAATCTCACCATGATGTTGTTTAACAGGTAAATTCCACTGCAATCTATTTTACAGGAGTTGAGATATTTGAATAAAAGTGGTAGATCAACCCATCAACCAACCCTCAGGGTGAGATTACCCTTTTTAGAGGTGCACCTCTGGCCTGGCTAAAAATGTCTCATAAAGATCCACATAAAACACATTTATATTTATACAGTGACACATACAAAAGGTCACAGTTTAGAACTGAATAACGAGTTGGCAGCTGGAGAGGGAAGATTTGGCCTTACTACCAAGCTGTTCTAAGCAGTAAGATAGAGGTTACAATAGTCGGGGTCAGAGAGGTTACAGCAATTAAATTTGTACTAAACCACATCATCTGCCTTAAAGTCATTTAGACGTGCTCCCAAAGATGGCAGTTAATTAGATTAAAGAGCTGCGATCAAGCTGCGAGTAGCCAGCTGAAGTAGGCGGAAAGAGCTGGTGACATGGTGTACTGGCTCAGGCTGAGAGGAGAATCATCAGCGTAGGGGAACACTTTTATATCAGTGATCCCTCCAAGTCTAAGTGCTCTATTAATGTCAAATGAGAAAATTAGGGAGAAAATGCAAATGTCAGAATTAGTCATAGAACATAATGAAAGATTTGTCAAGGGCATTTATTTGGGAAATGTAGTATATCAGGTTATGTATATAAATATGAAGAGAATTACAGCATCTTATAATAAATCCATATCCATCTCTGATGGATTCCAGATTTAGACCTAACTATGTTTATGGACACAGCTACATTTGATGACATGGAAAGCTATTGATCAGGGTGACACTGAGTGTTTTACATGGACTTGTGTATCCCGGTTTTGAGCCATATCCTGGTTAGGATCATATTAGGGATACTGCTTCACGGAGCAGTGCACACATAGATGCATGCACACAGAGAAACCTGGTTATTCATATCCCTGTTTACATGATAAATACCAGTATCCTGGTTTCTGATCAATGCATTATATGCCTGTGATGTTTATTAACACACACTGCAGCAATTTTGAAATATGAAAAAATGAGACCACTAAGTCTTCTTGCAGGTTTGGTGCTGTTAAATGCTAAGATTGCGTAGCAAATACATCATCTTTTATTTAGCAACGGAAGAAGAAAACGACAACAAATATACGTGTCCTCACCTCTGACCGCTGTCTGCCTGCCACCATGTAGGACGAAGGAGAGGTGGATGAAAGTGCGCGGCCATGAATATTGGTAGGCTACATGATTGTGTTTATGGAGTTTACAGATTCTGAGTGGACAGAAAACTTTTGGAGCTGCAGGGCATGCAACCCAAAGATATGACCATAAGTCATCATCATCACCAGTCCTGTTCTCAAAAGGGGGAGTAGCGATTGTTGTACAAACTGGGCAGCAAACGTGCATAAACACAAAAAAGGAATGCTGGAGTCCATGTGAACACACTCAGTGTGTTATTCGGGGCTAATGACCCCATGTGGAACGGCAAGACACAAAAATGATGAAAAACAAAAGATCAGCAACTTGTATATTTTAGCTAGTTCACTAACCATGTCATTTTTTGCCTCACTTTCACCATAGCAAGAAGAAAGAGAAAAAGTTTTTGTCTCAGTCATTTGTTGTGGGAGGCACAGACAAATGATATTTCCCTACCTAAAATGGAATCAGAGCAGAAGATGCCTGTGTGTGATGCTCTGCAAGCAAAGTACAGACAACACACTTTGCAAAATAATTGAAGAGAACAAGTTTCTGCCATTTACATCAGATCACAGGTGAATATCTTGGTTGATCCATCAATTCATGGACTGAGGGAAGATTAATCAGCATTCGTTTACTCTCAACAGTCATTTCACAATTAAATGTGAAGATTCATTATTTTTCCTCTGTTTCACTTTGTGGTAGTTAATGATTAATTCATATTGAGTTAATCTGCTTTTTAACCCTACCCTAAGATCAATCAGCTACTAAGCTCAGCTCCACATGGTGGTGAATTTAATGTTTTTTGAACAGTTGTTGAGATCAACAAACAATTTGCTGCTAACCAACCAACTGTAGCTCTGGAAAATGGCAAAAAAAATAATTTTTTAACTATATTTTCAGACAATGAGTCCTTCCATCAACTATTCCACTTATCTGTGCAGGGTCATAGGGTGTGGATAGGTCACTAGTCTATCACAGGGCTTCACACACTCACATTCACACCTATGGTCGCCAATTTAGCAAACATGCATGTCTCATGGGCAAGGTGGGAGGAAGGACCCAGGGAGAACATGGAAACTCCAAACAGGCACACAGGCAACATTAACAACAGTGCTAACCACTAAGCCACTCTGGTGATTAATCCATTAATCATAGTTAGCAAATGAATTGATAATGAAAAACTTGTTGGCTGGAGTCTCTTGAGACTGCGACTATGAACAAATATTTTCTGTCTAATTTCTATAGATTTCATTCACTATATAAGTGTCTCATATGAGCTTTAACACACAGTTAAATGGATTCCACAAGAAAACAAACAAAAGTCCGAGGAAACCTGAAGTTGGAGAGGACATCTGGAACATACCAGGGACCACAGATATTTATTATATCAGCTGTTGTCAAGGGATACCCCACTGAGTGAAGGTACAGCAGCAGCAGCAGCAGTCAGCCCATGCTGATCCATCCCACATCTGCCTATAGTGCAGAAAACAAAAGGCTACCTGTCTCTGGAGGCACTCCTGTGATATGCTCCTTAGTGTCAGTTCCACCACCTCTGGAAAAAAACACACACACCAATCCCTCCTTTGGCTTCTCTGCTGTTCCTCTGCTTGTTTTTTGCCACATAGCGATTCAACCAAAACCCCTGTGGGCACTAGGCTTCACACGAGCCCTTCAATGCTTGGCAACTGACACGGGGGGGCCTCGTTAAAAATACCTTAGCTTCTGTAGCACTGTGTAGTATAAGAACACCATCTTGAGTGGGAAGGGCAAACTGATCACAGGAGAGAGCGACTACATTAACATTCAAGACACCAATAACTTTAATTGATTGTAAATGGGATTCTGAAGGCCACTTTTGCTCACACCCAAATGCTTGGATTGATGCAAGATGCACGCTTACCAGTTCCTGATTGATAAAATATTGATTAAGGTGCTTCCAAATGAATCCCATCACACAATCAGAATTCCAGTTTAATTATCTGACTTCAGTATCATAACACCTCGCTGAGTGCCAGGGCTGTAAACATCTTGATGTGATCTGGGCCTGACACACTCTGAGAGTGATTAAGGAAATCAACATAAATTAATGAAACTAATAAGTCACTGCGTGCAATGACAATTTTCTCGCTTGTCTATGCTGATGAAGATTTCAAATCCACTTTCCTAAGATGTTTTAATTATGTGCTTGTGCCGTGAGATTTCTGTAAAACATCCCCACTACGATGCTACCACACACCAAACTAGAGCAATTATGATGAAAAGAAAACTGGAAACAAAACTTTGATTCAGTCCTCTGGCTAATGACATTAATTCACTGTATATGAAGATTCACTCAGACATACAGACATAACGCTGCATTCCCACACATTTGCTTTGATTCATCCAACTTTTTGCATTTCAATTAAACTCCTAGGCCATCCCCAGCATTTAAAAAGACTACAGGAACCTTTCAAACCTGGTTCTCAGCCAACACTTACCATCTGTGCTCCACATTTTGAGCAAAGGTTGAAAAAGCCAAGCGTATCAAGGAGATTTTCCTCATGGGCCTCAAGCAGCCAACACATAAAAGGATTGGATGAAGAAGTGCAGGCACAATCTGGATACTATTCAGAAGATAGTTCGATTAAAAGCAGCAGCTGACAAGGCGAACAAGCCAAGAGTCTCCTCACTGTCTCAGCTAACCGCAGTCCTGTTTTTCAGAGCAGCACTGACAAGCTGGGTATGAACATAATTGGACTAGCGACTGATTACATTTACAGCTGAGTGACAACGCACCGGGAGAGGAAATGAAGTCATGAAAGTTTACCCTGTGCAATTTTGTAAATCATTACTCTGGGACTAAGATCACATTTGCTGGCACGGTGCTGAGTGGACCAGGCAAACATCACATTTGGGAAATATAAACTTAACTCCACAATACAAGGAATTCAAATTAGCGAGCACGGCTGGATTTCGTCAAATGATTGTGAAGTTTATGGACAATTTATGAGACAGAAAGTCCCAAGTAATGATGAGAAAACAGTCTTTGCGTTGCAGAAATGTTTAGTCTTAAGGCTCCTGAGAGTTCAAGCAGTGTGTGTTGCTAACTTCCCCTCGGATGTCCTCACCAATACTATAATTTGGTTTCCTTAGAGATCTGCAGTATTTAGGCCATTGCCAAGGCTGAGTGAGCAGCTTCGTAATGAGATCTGCACAGGTGTCCAGTGGTGCCTTAACACACAGGCTCACCAGACCCCGGGCCTCCAACCAACCAGGGCTCTCACAACACACTGGCTTCATTTATTGTATTTCATTCATTTATTTTGGTCATGAGGTGACTGGATTGTTTGAATGTAGACACTGTGCCACATCTGTACTGGTGTCCAGTACAGGTGCATCCGAGCATGAAGAACAGATTCATAGCAGATGGCTTGGAGGAGGAGGGTGACAGTACATGGGCAGACAAGACAGTGCAGCACAGCTCCACAGCAGCTCTATGCTGTGGTGAGTTACTCAGACCATCGGAGGGAAAGTGAGAATTACCCACAAATATGTTAGATTGTAATTTAATGCAAGTTGCTCACACGAATCAGCAGCTTTTTATTTTTTTTTAGCAACAGTGTCTCTTCCTCTCTTCTCAGGTAAATGTGTGAATGTTTCCATGGTTATGTGGATGCTCTGTCTCCGTCACTGATGTTTTCTGCACAGGTTCCTCAATGATGATATAACATAATTTCACATTTTAAGTTACATTTTCTAATTCCCAACACAGTGACAATCTAAGGAAATAAGAGCAGCTCTCTGGCACTGTATCAGGGCAGAGCTAAATGCTAATATTAGCATGCTTACAGGCAGTCTAGCAGGTATGTCAACACCATGATGGTTGTATTAGTTTAGTATAGCATGTTAACATTTGGTAATGATCAATAAACACAAAGATTAGCTAATGCAGCTATCTGTTAGATTATTATGTCACACACACCTGTGAAAAAGCTGTTTCCATGTCCAAACCTTGTTTCTCATAAGGTCACAGAGATGTGTCAGGCGTGTGATGACATACATAGTTGTCATCAATGTAACTGCTGTAACTGCTGCTCAATGTAAAAGCTGATTTAAATATTGAACAGCTGATGGTACAAACTAACTCAGGTATCTGTCAGACTTGCCTTCCTGATGGCAATAAGCAAAACTCTGTATATAGAGGATGCTGTGGCTCTGCCAGGATGGCCTCAGCCCTCCCAGTACACCTAACTTGATAAACTTGGCTAAAATCATTAGGATCTACATGATCTTTTGGCACAATTTAACAACACTTCCCAGCCTGTGAAGACTAAGTTTTCGTTTCTTCTCTGGATCTGAGTTTTGGACCTGGGAGTGGATTATGCATCATGTGTGGCATCAGACTCAAATGGATAAGGATAAATTTTGTCAGTAGTTGTCATGAACTGAATCACTGGTGATGATGCAAGATGAAATGTCAGGGGATCACACAGTTATTACAGTTTGTCCTGTGCTGGAGAATGAAAATTCTTCATATACTTTAAGGCAGCCAACCAGCTGATATCCATCCCTAATGCTGTGCTGCTAGCGTGGCTAAAACCCATACATGAGCTATCTCCTGCTCACAATCTCTTATCTTTTCTCTTTACGGTCTAATCTATCCAGCTAGCAGAAAAAAACATATAAAGCAGAGTCTTTACAGATGAGATGAGAGAATAACTATCACCACAGACTATTTGGGTGAACAATAATGCTACGCTGGGACACTGTAATTCTGTATTAATTAATTATATAAAATTATTTTTAATAAGGAAATGAACCATTATTATTGAATGGTCTTCAAAAACGATACTCTAAAACCAATTTCATGCTATTTCAAAGGACAAGCTATTCACTTATTGTAAATAGGTAAAGCTCATTAAATGACATCAGCTGGAGAATCAGCTTCATCTCTGCCACAGATTGAGTATTCAGCTCAGTGCCTGTCTGCTCTCAGTGTGTGTTTCACATGAATGAATTCTTTAAGAACCAGCTCATTTTATATTCCTACCTCTGGCACACAGCCATGTCTTTTGTTAAATCTCAAGGTCAGCTGTTGATATGTACTTTAAAAAGATACCTCATGGTCTGTCACCATGCAGCTTTCACCTTTTACTCTAATATCAAAGGAATAAGTGTGTCACTGATATCAACTCATGTGGTCCACTTTTAAATACAGAGACATCGATAGTGTCCAACGATTAGGTATGAGAAAGTAAAGGGGAAAAAAGAAGTTCACAGAGTTTATAAATCTAATATGAATTATTGAATTATATCAGTATATCTATAGCATAGCCTGTATCAGTGCTGTTAAACCCCATTAAAATTCTTTTTACATCACAATAATAATAATATTACCTGTAGAATCTGTAGATCTCCATCTGAAAGTGACTTGCAATTTTTTTCTGTACAAGAATACTAGAACTTAGTGACCAGAAAAATAAGAAGCTTGCCCCCTGAAGAAGAAGTGGTGTTTGACCATATAAATGAGTGCACACAATAGTAACTTTTACCTGAAACATAACCTAGAAGATGAACAAGGCCACTGCCAAACAGGGAGCATCAGAGCCCATGAACAACCTGGCTACCACAGTTACTGCTACATCATCAGAGAGCAGTTGTCACGTATTAACTTAGGCAGCTGTGCTAAGGATTGATATCTGCGTGGACAGCTTTAGCACACTACAGGCCCTATTTTGAGTTGCTGCCATGATGTGGGTGGCTGTTAGCACGGTACAAGCGGTCTTATTTTTCTGTTTTTTCTGAGTATATTTTCACCCAAACTGACATGATTCCAAAACATACACCCCCATGGAGGGACCAGCATCCTGCTATGAAGCTGCATGTAGGTGTGTTAGAAAAAAAGACAGTGAGCAACACATAAAATCCATAATGCCTCAGTCTGTGTGAATTACATACCCTCGGACTGACACTGGCTCTGCAGCCAACAATAAAAAAACACAACTGGAATGTTGTATAAATGGTTTCTTGCCATGCCAGACATGTAACATGAAAGAGCAATAACATTTCACATACTGTGTCCTTGTTGGACTGTGGTTTATATTGCTTGGTATTGCATCTGGAGAAAAAAATGGAGGCTCTCATCACTTCCATACACAAGTTCATCTTGTGTCAGAATTGAAAAGCATGGAAATCGAAGCTGCACGCTGTTTACCTCTGAGGAAGTCAAACTTCCAATTAAGTCAATATCCATGGATCACAGGGAAATTGACTTGGTTTGTTTGGTTTTGCCTTGAATAGCAGCCCTCTCTCTCTCTCTCCCTCCCTCCCTCTGTGGAGAAGAGTGTGTGTCACAGCACTTTTTCCTGATGAGTCCAATGTGAACTGTCGTTCTCTGTCATTCACTCTCACTCCGTCTCTCCCTCTCTCTTCCCCTGGACTCCTTCCATCACTCGTCCAAGTGAGAGAGTGGCGTGACAGTGATGTGATGGGGCTACACAGACTGTCAAGATGGATTGCTACCCTGGGATATTTGCAAACACACACACACAGACACAGGGTACACACACAGACAATGGATGTGAGACACACAAACTACTGACACAGTCACACATCCGTGCATTCACCCATATTCACACACATAATCGCACACATGCATGACCATACAATCACAAACTCTGCTGCATGCACACACACACACACACGGTCCAGTAAACTCCTGGGCCTGTCAGCCCAAGGTCACTCAATCTGACAGTGCTCCAGTTGGAAACAGGCCCAGGGAGGCAGCATGGCTTCACTGCCTCCACTACACTATGAAACACACACACCTGAGAAATAGTCTCTCTGCCTTTCAAACACACATATTCAGACACACACAAATCTTTTACATTGAAAGTACAATGTTAAATACTTCAAATATTAATACTTCCATACCTCTGAACAGACAACATGGTGGTCACATGACCCCGTAATCAGATATACCATATTTCTGTCAGACCTGTGTAAAACTGTCACACATCAGATTGCCCTCCTTCACACAAACACAACTCTATGCTCCTTAAACCACACACACACCAGTCAAGGATGATCAGTGTGAAATCCTGCCAAGCAGTGCTTCCTCTCCTCCCTGACGTACATACACACACATACACACACCCATGCACAGCCCTAACCCCATAGGACAGCATGTCAGGCAAAGATCTGAGAACACATTTTCGACTTGGCTGAGCAATCGAGCGGCCCGGGGGTCCACTCGGGTGCTGGTCTCTGCCCACCCTCCGTCTGCCCCTCCTTCTGCATCGCCGATCAACAGCAAGTAGCCGATGAGGTCAGCCAGACAGAGATGAATCCATACTCTGCTGGCAGAGCCGCCTGGAAGACTCAATTCCTGTTTTCCTTTCTTTATCTGTGGACCAAACACTGTTAGTTTGTACAACAAGCTAATCCAGAGGTTGTGGCTTTGGCTGCTGTTTACGTGACAGTTACTTAAGTGACGTTGTTGGGCTTTCAGAAGATGGTGTTGTGTGCAGCTGCATCTCCATTCTACCCACAGTACAGTGGATAGTGTAACACAAAGAAGCGACATATGTGAACTATTTTAAGGCTCAGTCTGTGATCAGAATGTAAACAAAAGTATCACCACACTGCCAAACCTCTATCCACACATGCAAACTGGCGCCATCAATAAAACCATTGATAGCATATTCAGTGGAGCTGTATTTACCGTTGCATGGTGGGGGGGGGGTTGTGAACATAGCTGCTAACACACACATCACCACACATCAGGGCTGTGATGGCTACAGAGATGTCAAATCCAAAATGTAAGACCTGTGATGGGTCAGCTTGGGCTGTTGTGTCAGGCAAAGATGTGTTCACAGTGTGATCGCTGCTCTCAATCACAGTGAATGTAAGGCCTGAATGTGGTGACTGCCCGACATCATTAAACATCACCAAAACCTACACAGTACATATCTACAGCTGCACACCACAAACAACCACACAACCAAAGTTTTACTATCAGTGATACTGCTAAACTTTTACTCACAGTACATTAGTCATTTTTAAACTGAGCAGGAAAACAGAACTGCATTTTGAAGCCTGGTTGTTAATGAAGTATACAACATTTCCATTTCCTTCCATAATGCCCACTCTTCACCTGTGTGCATGAACTAGAACTGACTGGAACTTTCATGGTAAAAAGGAGAAAATAGCAGTAAAAGCTAATGAGAGGGGAGGATGAAATAAATAGTACATGTGAAGTAAAGGTCAAAAGATGTTGGAGCTGGTGAATTAACTGATCACATCACCAAATGCAGACACTGATGGTTCTTTGAAGTGGGCGGTCAGTAAACTGCCAAAGGTGATATTTTATTTGAAGGTGAACTTTCATTCTGCTACTGGCCAGGAGATTATAGCGCTGCGCCTTATTTTCCTGCACATGAAGGTTATAAGAACTAAAAATACACAACTGGGTCATTTAGACTCAAGCTGGCTATGACCACAACAATCTCATCATTAGTGCCACATTAATAAAGCATTAAAGAGGTCACACACTACAAGAAACATAATTATCGACTCCCGCTATGTGCCAGATCAAAAAAAGAAAAAAAAAAGGAACATTGAAGCTTTTCTCAGTATTTATGAATGATTAGCACATTAGCTGTGGGGCTAATTAGGGCTCAGGAGGGCAGACCCTGTTATTAGCACACACTTGTCAGTGTAGCACCAAGGAGAGCACATTTCCGTCCCACTGCGAGGAGCCAGGTGGCCTTTGTTTGTGAGCTGCAGACGTTCTCAACAGCAATCTTTCCTCTGAAGATCTGCCTGCTCCTCTGTGCTCTACTTAGACTTTGAGTCTGAAAGCCGCAGGGGAGATGAAACACTCGCAGACACAGAGGAAGTGGCAGGAGAGGTCATCCTAGTACAGAGACAGTTTATGGTACAACACAGACTGCGTCACAGACGAGACTGTGTCAAAACAGAGACTTGGAAGACCTCAGCCACCACCAAGGCCCTGTTTCTCTATGTGTGTGTGTGTGTGTGTGTGTGAGTGTGCGAGATTGTGCATGCAGATGTGTGCATTAGTACCGTGAGAGAGGGAGTCAGTAGCTCACAGTTCCTTGTCGTTATTTTTAACCAGAACAGTGGTGGTTGAATGGGGAAGTGTGTCTGTCTGGTTTTATGTCTTGCTTTGGGCACACTAATCAGCTCTTTCTGTCTCTTTCTCCAGCTATCTGTGTGTGAGAAAACAACAGACAGAGAGGAAATAAGCTATATCTTGAAATAAAATGTATGTGCACAATATGTTGCTACTACATGTTTTGATGTGCAGCTGAGCACTGCACAGTGTTTAACAGTGTTTCTGTATGAAAGTGTCGAGCTGTAAGTGAAATGAGAGGGAGAAAGAAAAAGTCCCCTAATGAGCAGTGTGTGTGTGTGTGTGCTCTGTGCTGACAGTAGCTAACTACACCACTCCCAGACACACTCACACGTGTGTGCACACACCAGCGTGTGCACATATCCTGGGAGACAAGTGTGGAGAAAGTAGTCCCGGTGTGAGAGTAGTAATTAGACTCCCATCCATTAACACAAGGGGCTGTGGAGGAGGATGAGCAGCAGGTGTGTGGGTGTATGGGTGTGCTTCTGCCAGTGAGTGTTTGTGTATGTCTGTGTTTTTCCTTTGTGTACATGAACATAATAATCATGTGCAAATCTTAAATGTGAGTGTTATCTCTGTGTGTCTGTAGCTAGTATGCCTGTGAATGTAAAGCTGTATGCTAACAACACTGTGCAAGAGTGCACATGGTGACCCTATATGCATCTGTTACAGGAACTCAGCAGCAGGTGTGAACACAGTACAACAAATGCAAAAACATGTGAAAAGGCAACTTTTGTTTACACTTTGAAAGCCAGTGAGGCAGAGAGGAGGAAAAGCTCAAACTACAGAGTTTCCTCAGCACACCCTGGTTTAGCTGTTACCTCTGCCTTCACTCTAATAAAATAGAAGTCTCAGTAAATGTGTGTAAGTCTGGCAAAGTATGGCTATCTAACAGTGTTACTTTATAGTAAAGTAAAATCTAATTCATACAGATACACACTGATTATAATGGATAAGTCAAAGGGTCTGAGCTACAGTGGACCAGTGCAACAATGACCCCAAATGCATCATATACAACCTTCTGAGATCAACCTGCTGGTGGCAGCAGCTGGAAAACATGAATTGCTCTCTGGTGACTGTTCTGATGTTTGCTCCAGAAAGTCTGTTGGTTGATGACCGATGTAGCTTTAGCTGACTGGCATTAAGCAGTGGCCCTACATGCTGACAGCTAATGCTAGCTGACAATAGACAATAGCTGAGCTCTCTTATGTTTATGTACAATAATGAGAGTTCAGAGTTAAGCAGTTGCTTGTCCTGTCTGTATGTAGATTATCTTAATTAACTTTAGTCAACATACATTTTAGCTCAATTTAGATTATGTCAGTCATCACCAGGCACAATTTCAACCTAAAGCAGTTGAACTTTGATAAACACTTCAGAGTTAAGTGTTGAGGAATTAGTGTTTAGCGGCACAGTTAAATCCTGATGAAACAAGGGATTGTACTCTCCAATTCTGATCTAAAAAACTTATCTATGAATATAATTTAAAAACTCATATTAGGGTTATTTCTGTTATTCATTTTTTAAACACCATGAAAGTTTATTTCTTTGGCATAATCAATCTTCCTATCTTTTTAATGATATTTTGTAGCACTCAACAAGTGTAGAAAGATCCTGTTTCTGTCCCTCCCACGTTGATGACACCTGTGGTATATCTGGGCCCGTGGTAGCAATCAGTAGAAACTAAATGAATCGAGTCACTGCTATGTTGTGATGATCTCATGTTATCACAGGCAGTGTTGGCCTAAACGTGCGCATCATTTGCAATAAAAAAGTGTAGCGGGCCATAACCACGGGTTGCATCAGTCCATTATTTGCAATATGTGGTTGCACAGACCATATGCTATTACAACAGAGCTACTGTAACCCTACAATCAGCATTCATCATGGTTTATCTCATTGTTCCAAAAAGGGTGTCAGCCTGAGAGCAAATCTAGCTGAACTGATCTATGATTAGCCCCTCGGGCCTGACGGAAAGAGAATACAGAATGATGCAACGTATAAATGTCACCTGATGGGACTCCATATAATGAGATCCCATTAGCTTAGATTCTCCCGCTGGATTTGGAGCCAATAATTTAAGAGGTTACTGGTTTCTTGATGAGGTCAGTAGGTTTGTAGGTTGGAAGTCTTGCCAGAGGCGATGTTGATTGCTGGCCTTGCTGTGGAGACACCTGTGGGAAGAGCCCACCCAAGTGACTGCACGTGTGTGTCAGTGTACGTGCATTTATGTGTCTAACCTGAACGGTTTTGTCAGATACTCAGAGGAGAGCATAGAGCATAGAGTGAGCCTCAGTGTGTAGAAAGAGTGAAAGGAAAAGCGAGTGAGTGTGTGAGTATGCTGTATACTAACCACAGCTTTGCTCCATGCTGTAATTTACCCTGCCGCCAAAACCACTGCTGCTTCTGCTGTTGCTGCCTAGTGCTGCAGCAGTTCAGCTCCTCTGGCTGTCTCACTGACTGGGGCTGGCTAGCGCTTGTAGACAGGGGTTATGCTAACCCTATGACTGTTTGTTTATCTTGCAGCCAGAACCGACCATTAAAAGTGGGCCCTCGTTCAAAAGCACAAAAACAGACGCTTGTCATGTTCGAGGGCTGTAATTGTAGCTCTCGCGTGATGTTTTTATTTTCCCTCTGACCTCGCTGGATAAACTCAAGAAGCCACTTAACATTGGGCTTGGCTTGCCAGAGCCCAGAGAGAGAATTAAGCAACATGCAGTCAGAGGAGACACATTTTTTTTCCCCTCCCTGTTTAATTCATAGCTGGGAGCACTTGCTGTAGATTCCGACTTTAGCCTCGTCTCCAGACCGTATAAAAAACTGGGTACCTGTTGCCTGATTATAACGTCTCCATGCTCTCCCTTTCAATCTTACGCATTATCACTGGCACTGACATCCACTGCAAACTTGTTGAATGCTACCACACAAGCTGTAAATTCTTTGTTTACAATGGGAAACGGGCATCTTTAAATTAGCCTCCTGCAGATTGCTATGTGCATAAAACAGTCCGGCCCCACAACTGCAGGGATTTGGACAAAACATAGCTTATACTTCAACATCGTGCCAATACAAGTGAGCTCGTGCTGTCTCGATTCCTTGAACTGTTGAGAGAACAGAGATCACAGGTTCCAAACTTCACTTGAGGCTGTCATCAATTAAGCTGGAAACACAGGGTAGTCCGGGGACACAGACTCCTTCTTCCTGACTCTCCCTCTTATCCCTCTTTATCTGTGTCTATGTCTGCGTAGTGTCATTATGAAATGTGCAATTACAGCTACACAAAAGCAGCAGCCTTCAGTGCCATTGTAACTATCAGCTTTAGCCTTGAGAAAATGAAAAGAGGTTGGAAAGACCTCTGGGTGAGGGGAAAGACAAAACGATTCAAGAGAAAAAAGAGGGGCGAGGGGAAATTGGCTTGGTTTCCATGTGACAGGCATGTGACAATTTTGTGAAAGCCAGGAGCATCTCATCTGATAAGGCAGAGGAATTTAGTGAGATTAAAGGTTAAAACAGGCTAATTACTTCAGTAAGACATCCAGACATCCATGTTCACCGCTGTTGTAACATCAACCTACAATCTAGCAGTGTCAGTCATGAATTTAAAACTGCAGTTTCAATAAGGAATCAGTGAGAAGAGAGGGAAATGTCTCTCGGACAGCTAAATAATGCAGTGTGATGTCAGATTACTCCAGATGTTGAACAGAACCAGAACCCTCAATATGAGCTACATACAGAAAACCCATACTATGGTATGAATCTCATTTTACACACAAGACAATCACTAATGATGACATTTGTTCCGAAGATTGTATACTACACATTTCCCACTGTAATAATCAGAGCAGTAAAACACTGGTATATGACCAACAAGAGCAAAGACAAGATGAATCTCCATGTGCCAGGAACAGATTGAAAGCAGCTGTGGGAGGCTGTAGATGGGCAAAATAGTGCTTTGAGCTAAATATGTATTAGCGTCTGCTTGGTAACACAATGACAATGTTAACACACTAATGTTAGGCGGATTAATGCTTACCATTGGGCAAATTAAAACTTCTACTTGATGATTGTGTAACATGAAAAGTTATGATCAGTTCATCCTGGCATGTGGTTATATAAAGCAGGGAATTACCAGAGCCACAGACTTTCTCTGGGGAACATGAATGTCTCCAGAAAAATTTTGATTTAATCCGTTTCAGTGGCTGTTGAGATCATTCAGTCTGCACCAGAGACGTGGACCAATCGAGCAACCTGCTGACCAATCAGCATCGCCATTTGTATCCACATTGCCAATATAGCTAATGAGTCCATTAAAGGAGAAGTTTGTCTGTTTTTTGCAACCTGGACCTTATTTCTAGCATAAAATACGTTCATTTACTCACCCAAACAATTTTGGTGTAACTTGGAGTCCTTCAGGCGATATCTAGATCCAAAACCCCTGTAAAAAAAACCCTGATGACAATAACAAGGCAAGGCCGAATTCACAGGGGAATAGTACTGGAGATTCATAACAAAATATTGGTGAAATGAATGAGTTTTGTGGCAGATAATGTCTTATTTAGACGCTGCATTGTCCATGCCCCATTACTCCCATTATATGGATTTACGTGGATCATGAATGGATCTAAATATCTTCCGAAGGACTCCAAGTTACACTAAAATTGTATGGGTGAGTAAATGAACATATTTTATACTAAAAATAAGGTCCAGGTTGAAAAAAACAGAACTTCTCCTTCAACAAGAGCATGCTATTTTATAGTTAACTTATATCCATCATTAGAGCCGAGTGGGTTATTTGGACTTTAAATCTAAAGTAAAAAAAGAAAAAGCACAAATGAAAAAGTCAAACTGTAACAGCACTAGGGTGAGCCTCGCCAAACAAATTCACACGCAAAACATAAACATGAACAGATGTCAACTAGTGCTGTGACCTCAAAATACCTTTGACTCAGGCTGTGATCCAGCATCATCATCATCATCATCATCACTCAGTCTCTGTCGCCACTCAAGCCTTTTGCCATTGTTCTAACTGGCAGGACAGGCGTATGGACAGAGACAGAAGGGCAGACAGCCGGACGGACAGACAGACAGGGAGTGGTGCCCTTGCAATCCCACAGTGGCATAAACGATGAGCTGTCAAAGCCCAAGGGTAAATTGCTGTGGAGTAAATATATGCTCCAGCATGGTGTAGGCCATGCCAGGTCATTGTGGTGGGTGTATTGTGTGTATGGAGGAAGCCACAGTGGTGCAGCGAGTCTGTGTGAGTGCGTTTGCTTATGTGTAAATGTGTGGAGTGCCAGTGGAAAGTGAGACCAATCCACATCTGTTGATAGCCTCAGCTCCACTTTGAGACGTTTTCAACATATTTGTTGTTCTGGAAGTGTCAGATAAACACAGGATGTGTACAGTTTTCTGTGTGGACTTTGGTTTTGGTAGCGTCATGTCTGTGGTGAGCTTCACTCATCGGCGAGCCAGGGGACCAGGGTAGAGAACAGGAAGGGCCACCTTTGCCCTTTTGCGGCACCAAGTAAGTGACGGTCCTTCTCGGTGTCCCACAGTAACCACATCTAGAGGAGTCTTCCTCAAACCTCCACCCTCCGCTTTGCCGGATTAGATCTCCTGACCATCCCACCCAGTGACTGAACACTGAGGCCTGGGTAGCTGGCGAAGGCGAGGTGGTTGTCTGAATGAGACCGCAGGCCAACTTGGCTGACTGCTCCAGCCTCCTCGGTAGACCTTCACTAAGGCTTCATTACAGGCTTGGGAGCCAAGGGCTGGACCACACTGTGTGCATGTGGATGTGTGTTTATGTGTGTGCATGTGCATCTGTGGCCTCTTCTGCGTACATTTAACTGTTTGCTTATGCGTCTGTGTGTGTTTACTGGTGTGTGTCTTAATTTGTCTTACGCACATGCATCTGTGCCTTCACATTATGTGTTGAATGTGAACATGTGTGTCTCTGCATACGGTCTGTGCACACTCCCCACACTTAAAGGCAAATTATGGCAAAAAAAGAAAGAAAGTCTAAAGACTGTTGAGTCGCCACAACTGAGAGACTTCACCCTTGTTCAGACAGACCCCAGGTTTCAAAAATAGAAGAGTTATCTTTAAATAACCACCAGCAGGAGATCGTCCTGTCTTTCATGGACCATAAAAAGACTCCACTTTCTTCAGGCTTCAGTGAGAGGCAGTTTTGGGTTGTGCTGTAGTTCAGGGAACATTCATGGTGCGTCACATGACTGCTTCCATCTCTATGTAAAAAACAAGAGCACATACAGATGACCTCTGAGCTCAACCACCAGGTCTCTAAGGCCAAACACTGACGTATGTGACACCAGGTCAAGACCAGATGAGACTGAAAGTCTGTATAATGATGAAATTTGATATTATTCACATGTAAACTACACACAAATACATATACATACATGAAAAATGCACGCAAATAGCCAGTAACCAATCGAGAATGACCTCCAAATGTGAGGTGAAAGAGGTTTTTTTTGTGTGTGTGTGTAGGTGTGTGTGTGTGTGTAGTCTCCCAAGCAGCCTGGATGTCATTGTGCTGTCATCATGTGTGGATGAGTTCACTGCAGGGTGCTGATGGGTCAGGGAAGTCACAGAAGTCTGTCGCCGCCATCTCAACAAACATGTTGCATCCTACCCTTGCTTCTCTCTCTACTTCCAACCTGTGTAAAGTACATTTACTCAACTTCTGTACTTAAGTACTCTTCTAAACCAGGCTTCCATGGATGCAAATTTGACGCAACTCCTGCTTATTTCCACTCGGCTACACACTGGAGGGATTTATTGTGCACTGCATTTATTTGACAGCGATATGTACTCACTTTGCAGATGAAGATTTCACAAAGCTACAATGACTGTATTATGTGATGCATTGTTTTAAAGTGAACTGAACCATCTCAACAATTTGTGGAACAGGCAGAATGAGCTCTAGTGCTGACTGTACTTCACTACTTTTACTGAGGTCAAAACTGGAATGCATTATACATGTGTTCAGTTATGAATCCATTGATACCTTTATCTTGGTTAAAATCAATCTTTCATCTTCACTTATACTCTATCTGCACTCCATGTATAGATCCCCCTCCTACTTAATATCCCTCTGTCTGTGGTATTGAGGCTTTTTTCCACTCAATTCCTTCATCAGGTTTTCTTCTCGCCTTCTCCTCCCTTCCTCTTTCTCTTTCCATCCCATGCTCATCTTCCCCACCCCATCTCAGCATTAAGCCCACCTCCATAACTTTTGTCCTCAGACATAAATAACGTTATCTATTATTTTCCTCACCCCTCTGCTTTCCCTCGCTCATTCTCTTCCACTCTCCCAGGTGAGTGGTAATGGGATGATGGGTGGGTAGGCGGCCATCAGGGGTTTTGGCGTGCAGCAGTGGCCCCTCTCACCTCCCACCACCTCCTGCAGCCATCCATCTCCATAAGCACACACTGACTAGGAGGCCACAGCCTTCCTCAGAGTTTAGGCCTTTCACACTCCTGTTAGTGCTGAGGAGGACATCACATGGTGATCAGACAGGCCACTGAGCAGATTCATTTTTTTGACTTAGTCTAAGAGGATTCAAAGAGGAGAACGCAAGCCTTGAATTTGCCTTTTGAGTTAAACAGACATGACAGCATGCAAAACTACATGCACACTGACCTCGACAGTGAAAACACACGTTTTTATAATGTTACCTACTTCACCAAAGCCGACACCCACACCAGACACTTACATTTTCTGAGTTGATCTCTGTCCTTTTTCACTCTCTTTCTCTCTCAGTCTCCTTCTTTAGAAAAACCCAGAGGCTATTTGTCCCTGTAAAGCCTGTCTAATAGCAGCCTGAAATCGATGTCGAAAAGGCAAAGGCCTCTTGCCTCAGAAAGCCTGCAGACCAGCCTCTCCGCCAAGGCTTTAAATCACCAGATTATTGGTTTTATGAGTGTGACCCATGTGAAAATAATTGCTAATGTTCCAAGAGTAACCAGTGGAAAGGTGGGTAATGGGGCAATTTATAAATTCTGATTGTAATACATGGAAAGCATCCAGGCCATCTCCTCACTGGTATTTTATGGCTGTTCATAAAAGCAGGCCAAGCAGCACAACAATTGCAGCGACCACAGCTCTTAAAATCAATACCGCTGCTACAGTCGCTGCAGTCGCTGCTCATTTGTTGTTTGGAGAGACGAAACCTTCAGGACAAAGAGCTGCAAGCCAAACGATGATGATCTGTAATCAGTTGTATCCTGGAAGAGTAAAATCTGTCTGTGAATAATTTATATGCAGAGTCATTTTTTTTAAAATGTCATCAAAATATATCTCTCTACAGAGATGGCCATATCCACTGCTTGGTGCGTGTTCATTTTAGAAGCCCACTGAGTGATTCAGGCTAAACCTGCACATCCAGATCAGACTGGGTCCAAATTATATTCATCTTTCACATTCAGTCACCATTACAACAGATCCTGCAACTCTATGGTACTGCAGTTTGATCCTAACAATTAAAAGAAATATCAGTTCATACAATTACACTGACTATAAACCAGACTGCAGCTACACATTGTAAGAGCCAAAGAGTTTAGCTTACCTGCTAAAGTCTCCTGCTCTTCCCTATGAACTTAAACTCACATCTTGTCCTGAAGCTTTAGCTTGTTAAATGAAGGACAAACAAACAGTCAACGGGGAAAAGTGCACTGCTAACATCAGTTTACAGGATGGATATCAGCTGCTCAGCTGCAGCACATTAAACATCATGCAAACACTTCACTCTGTTTAGATGCTGATGTGGTCCTCATCCCTCAGTATCACTGCTATAAAAACACTGTAACCACAGCACAGGTCTGTCTACATTGACCTTTTCTCTTCCAAATAAAGAAAAATCTAATTATAAACATTGTATTATTAACTGTGAAAAAAGATTTCTATATGTAAATCCTCCTCCCCCTCGTTGCTCTTTGCGACCTTTTACCACTTCTGCCTTTCACCTGTGTGATCTGTGGTGAAGAGCAGCTTTTGTGTGCTCGCCCACTGCGTGAGTCTACAGCAGACCAGAAAGAGATGGAGCGGAGAGTAAGTGGAGGTCTCTGGCTTGGAGCCTAATGACGCCCCGCTCGTTTCCTTCGAGCCTCACCACAGCTTCGGTCTGCTTTCCTTTGGTCCAGTCAGCAGGACACCACAAATAGCCCATTCCCTCTCTCCATGGCTTCCAAAACCATACAGGCGTGCATGGGAGCCTGGTAATTTTCCACTACAGTTAGTAAGTGTGTGTTTGTGTGGGATGTGTGTCTGTGTGTGCGCGCTCTTGCCCATAAGAACATTTCCCCATGAGTATACGATTACTTTATTAATATCTGTCCTCATGTGTTGTGCATGTTTGTAAATAAACATTTGTTCTGTGTGTAATCACATGCAAATGTGATTACAAAATTGAAGCAGATTTTAAAGCGTGTCTGTCTGGTCCAGATGTTTCCCAGTTGCTTAACCTCTTTCAATACTGTGTGTGTGCCTGAATGTGTGTGGATTCTTGAGACATCTAAGTACAGAAGGCTTACCCCCACCACCACCACCACCACCATCTTAAACACAGCGCTTAGATACACTCATTTTCACACCTGCATCACACATGCATAGAAACTCATGTGTTGTGTGAAAGCAGAACTATGTCCGTGTGGTGAAACTGTGTGTGTCACACAACTCAACCTTACATAGACAAACTCTAAATATGGACTTCATAGCTCACATAAACACTCGCATTCAAACTCTCTACATAGAAACACACCCGATGTGTAATTCACCCTCCATCTTTAAGAACTCTCTAAAAAGTTTGAACACGCAGCTTCCTCAATGTTGGACATGGGTCAAAACGAGAAGTCAAAACAGGCCGCAGATGTATTTGATTCTAGTGTGGTTAATAAAAGCTCTGGGGTAACGGTTTGAGGCAGTATCTAATTCAGTACACATTCAGTTAGAGGGAAGCCACAGCGCTTGTGGGTGGTCCAGGGCCCGTCTGCGCTGCCATTTTGTCTTCTGATGTCACATGTTTAGATTTAAGGCTCAGTTTGCTCCCCTTTCTGCAGGCTGTAGCGGCTAAATGTGCTCAGAAGTAAAGGATGAGTGAAAGGAATCCACAGGCAGAGAGAGGAAGTGCAAATGTACTTTTTTTTTTTTTTTTTTGCAGGAATTTAAAACAGATGAGCCGATTGGCCTTTGGATTGGATTGGATGTTCGTCCTTTAGGCCCCTTGTATAGATATAAAAGTTGCCAAAAGGCTGCAAGAATGCAATTCTGTTTTTACAAGACAAATAATACAAATAGAGAAATAGGAAGGCAAGAGCCTACAGCTCTTTCAGTGTATTGACAAAAAAAAAAGTCATTGGATCCACCACTGAGAAATTCAATAAGATGCAGAGATCTCAATCTAAAATCTCTCAACCTCACTATTCCATCAAATGCATCAACATGATTTCATATCTCCAAACGTAAACCTCTGCAAGCTCCTGATGAAGAGTAATCTATCTCGATCAGAGGACGATATGATGAGCAATCCTTCTAATATATTGATGTTGACAACTTAGCCATGAGATTGTCATTGTGAGTTTGTGGGCGGGCAGCACAGCAAAAACAATGTGCTATCAATGCATTCTATGAAGCACCGTTTGCAAAAAGGCCCGAAACCAATACATCTAAATCTTGCATGTGTGAATGTGCTTGTGTTCGCGCGTGCACATTCACACACACCTCCACTGAAGTTTCCCACATTTGATATACAGTGTGTCATCTTGCACATCGATGCACATTTACACACCCACAGATGTGTGCGTGAGTGTTCGCATAGACACACACTCGTATATATGTGCACTCAAACAGTTTCCATCCCACTTTTATTCTTCGTCTTGCTCGTGGTGTATTATAGGTCACAGTTATGCAATTGTGTAGGGGTAGCCTATTTTCTCATCATATCTCTCTCTCTGACTTTTATTTTCTTCATCTTTTGTCTGCTCTGAATTTACTCAAGCAGAAGCTTTAATCTATAAATGGACTGATCAGAATTCTTTGGATGAAACTTCTATCGAATAATCAAGAAAATGATCATCAGCTGACTGCTGTTCGCTCCATCTTTCACTACAAACACGCCCATCCCCTGAACCATTAGAATACTTGGATTGCTTTCGGAAGAACTCTCCACTTGACCATATTGAACTGCTTGTTAAAAGACAACATCGCCGAAACATGCAACTGTTGATGTCCCGTCATATTGTGATTAATGAAAGACTGTTGAGCAGCTTTGTTAATTCAGCCTGTGTTTCTCAGCTTTTACTCACAGCTCTGCCATGTGGTCGACAGTGGCTTCCAACCACGTCAGCCAGACGAGAAGAACACGTCTGCTGTCGGCACACATCAGTGACCACATGCAGACATGTCTCCACAAACACACGTACACGCATATGAAGGCATATCAGAAACAACAGATCAAAGCAGTGTTTGGGCCAATTTGTACGTTTCTCTCTGCGTGTGTGTGCGTGTAAGTGTTCTGACACCTTCTGCAGACACAAACTGCAACATGTAGCCATGGGAAGATAAGACCCAACTCATCTGCTTCCATTTTGACTTATCAGCTAAATTACCTTGACAGCTCTGACAGAGCTGCACATGCTCAGATCAAAGATAACGGAAAAGTTCAGTTTAGACAAAAGGAGGGCAAACATGCAGATGGCACATGTTTGAGAAACATGTTTTCCATGCAAGAAGACAAAACATGAATAAGAACAAGTGAGAAGATCTGTGATGCTCTGTCTGCTCATATTATATTATATTTGTATATATTGTTATTGATTGTCATGAATATCCAGTTGTGAAACCTATTGTTTTTTTGTTTTAACTTAGACAGAAAGAAATCCCACCAAAATAAAAGCACAAAAATTAACAGGAAAATAGTTAGTAGGTTTTTCTTCATTAACT
This sequence comes from Selene dorsalis, assembly GCA_900303245.1. NCBI lineage: Eukaryota > Metazoa > Chordata > Actinopteri > Carangiformes > Carangidae > Selene > Selene dorsalis. The sequence continues at coordinate 34,884 of OMNW01000594.1, read as the reverse complement.
TTTTCCTCAAGATGAGATAAGATCTTATAAAGGAAGATTCGATGGTTTTCCCCCCTTTGCAACTAGTTCCAGTCACATTCATCTCCTTTAGTTTGGTGGGGGGAGTCAATTTGCATCCTGCTCCTGTCTTTATTGAGAAGAAAGAGGAAAAGAATCATAGTGAACAACGTCTCACCAGTTGCCATGACAACCCACCGTACCCAATAACCCGTGGAAAAAATTTGTGTGTAGCCGTCATACACACAGGAGCACTCTGTCAGCCATGGTTTGAGGGCAGAAGCAAATCTTGTTTACAGCACACAGGCTCACCCATACACACAGACACACACACACATACACACACACACACAGAAACAAACTGCACGGAAACAATCTATCCACTTCACCACAAAAAGAACCTTCAAGCAGCTCTGTCGGCACATCCTGTGTAGATGTGAGCCATCAGAGAATACAGTAACCCACAATTGCATGTGGTGTTACAGTTTCTACGTCAAGACGTCCGGACTGAAACAAACCTTGTGACAGAACGAGAAACTAAAAGAAAAGGTAAAAAAACACTTTGTTTAGCATTTAGCTTAACAGCTGTTATAAGCTGTTGTGAAGAGGGAGCAAAGTGCAGACTCCTCCTTGAAATTATTCCGGTAGGTCTGTCTTTGAAGCATAAATGGTTTTAGTGCAGCGGCAGCAGCAGCAGCAGGACGAGGAGGCGGTGGAGGA
>OMNW01000594.1:23036-33942 GCA_900303245.1 Selene dorsalis | reverse complement strand
GTCGAAATGGTGACCTGCTTTGCATTTCACTAAAGTCACATGAAAAGACAAGGTTTGATAAGCTTTTAACTTGTATCGGTGTAACAAGTAGCAAATAGCTACAGCACATTATTGAAAAATATTCATCATGTGTACAAAAAAGAGAAACACAGGGCGACAAATGTGCATGCAGTTAAAAGATAAAAGTGTTGAGACTTGAGATTAAACTATTAAGACTAGATGTGGCTGGACTGCCATATGGTCAAATACTGACTTTTTGAATTGCAAACACTTTTTTAAAGTTATTTTAGAGCTTTTTCGTTTATTGCAGTCATAGTGAGAGGGAGAAAGAGAAAGAGAAAGAAGACATGCAGCCAAGGGCCACGGGGCGGACTTGAACCCAGGCTGCTGGGGCAAAGACTAAACGTTATTTTAGGTGAGTGTTTGTGGTTGTGCTCATACAAACTCTCTGACAGAGTTCTGGGGTTATTTTTTTCAGTCTGTTTGTATGAGACTGGTGGAAATGTGCAGGTTCAGCACTTGCTGCTTTCTGCGCTCATTAAGTATTTTGTATTGTATAGAAACCACTGTTTGACTTGACTAACACATTCATTTAAACTGAATACTTTTGTGTATACATACAGGATTTCATCATTAGAAACCAAGTCATATAAAGAGATTGTGTGATGGTGCTTCCATTGAAAAATAAAAAAGAGTCCAGATCAGATGAATGTGGTAGAATTCATGCTGTTCAGTTTGCTCACAGTGCCACCGCTGCCTCACTTGAATGACAAACTAATAGTTTAGCCTGGATCCAGATGTCTGAGTCACAGCCAGCTTGGGTTAATTCATTTGTCATTGTAGGTTAAAAGAAATGACAGTTCAGTCTCATTACCAGGCTGCCAACAGGTGACTTCATGTTTGTTATCCTGGTTACATTACAGCAACAAAGGTTTAAAAAGCTCCAAAACAGGCTGTTCTCACGATGTTTTCACTGTGGCCTGCTAGTTCCTTTTTGCATTTGCTAGATGATCAGTGTCTCGGCGAACATAGCAGCTGCCTCACAGCAACATATAGTGTACATTAAGTAACTGACATCAGTCTTTGACCTGGTTTTGAACAAAACAACTGCATAGCAGGATGGCACAAGCTGGGACTTTGAGCAGACTTGCTACATAGCTGATTCTATGCAGTGCACAGGCTGCAGAGCTCTCACTGTACCTGCTGCAGGAAGTCAACAACCAACAGTGTAACCTGAGAGCAGCTGGGGGTCAGGTTATTTCTTTTTTTTTTTCAGGTACACTCACAAATACCTCATTTGAAACAAACCCAGCAGGGATAACGATAAATGCAACTGTACAGACTTTCCTCATTCAAGCAGATGATAAACTGATGATTACTATGGTTGCTGGTTCAGGTTGGTTCAGGTTGGGTTTGGGCCAAAATGATATGACTTGGGTCATTTTTCTTTTCAGCCAGGTTTGGGCTGAGAATTACTGCTAGTGAGTTGACACCCGCAGGTCAGGCCGGGTTGGGTTTTAATTTTAAGGCGCATTGAGAACTCTAGCACAGATTAATCAAAACATCATGTGACTGATCAAAGATCAGATCTATTGTCTGATTAGCACAGGAGTTGTCATTGTTTTGACACTTTTATTCAGGAAATGTCACTATGCATTTATGTTGAGATGGAGCATACACAGAAAAAACACAACCAGACAACATTCTGTTTCACTACTTACATGATATAATAATATACTTTTGATCAGTTTGGGAAAAAGAACATTTACCCCTCCATTTGTTTGGGCCTGTTTGTTCTGATCAAGATGTTTAAAGGGAACATTTTTATTCAGTCTGGACATCTAAACTGTTCCTGTAAAGCACAGTAGGGTAAATTAGGATACATTTTGTGTTTGATGAAGCAAGTACATGTGGGCAGAGAGCACAGCCCATTGTGTGTTGGGACAGTGTGCAACATGTGGTATCACATTAACTTAATTGCTGTCTCTCTGACTGGTACCAAACTGGAGCCATCAGTCATTAGTTCCACTCAGCTCAGCTCAGCTCAGCTCAGCTCAGGTCGGCTCGGCTCGGCTCAGCTCAGCTCAGCTCTTGTGACTGGCGTACCACATATCTTTGACGATGTAATGCTTTCACACTCAGCCCCCTCTAAATCACACCACAGAGCACAGCACAAGAAAGACACTCACCACCATTAGGTCACATATGACAACTCACTCTGAAGATGAAAACAGCTCCTCTGTGGTCGTTTCACAGAAAACTCCTCCCCAGCGGACAGACATGAAACACTCTGACTCACACTGGGATTACACGCTTTACTGTAAATGCTATAAATACTTGCCCTTGTCCTTGAGTTGATACATCACTACATCACTACATGATGTGGACATTAAATCTGTCTCCTGATTCTTTCTGCACATAACCTCCTCTGACTATTCCAGTTATTTTACACTGTGTCCTGAATATGAATAAATTGGAGTCACAGGAGATTAAGTTGTTTTGCACATAAATGTTGCCAAACAAGGACTATTTGCAAAACAGTGGACCATAAGTTGACAGACGTACAAAGTGCGGCCCAGAATCTTATTCCCTCTGAAATGCACCAAGCAGTAGACGACATACTGTATACAGCCCCCAGTAAGAACTAAAACTGCCAGCAAAATCCACAAATTAAAATGTAAAGCTGGTCTAAGCACCACCTTGATGAAATCCCATATCAAGCCGAGCAGGGAGTCAATGTGCACTGGAGGGAATGAGAGTGAAGCCAAGCCAACAGGGGGTTCTGCCTCCTATCTTGTCCCTGTTCCCTCTTTTTCTCCACTATCATTACCCTGCCTGTCACTCCCCATGCAATTTCCTCCCATTCCTCTCCCTCATCTTCTTTTTTTTCTCCTCTCCCTTTTAACTGGCCATCTTTTTAACCTTTCTACACTCTCTAACTGTTCCCTCTCTCTTTAACCCTCCTCCCCTCCATTCCCTCAGGTTGTTTCCTCCTTTCTCTCTATCTGTAGGTGCCACATCTGGCAGCTTTCAGCTCCAAACTAGGCCTGCCTGGCTGGGAGAGAGAGAGCGAGATAATCGGGCTAATCCCTTCGTCCTCCCAGAGGCTATCACGCTACTCTATAACCCCCTAATCCCTCTAATTCCCTCACACTCTGCAGTCAGCCTCGCTGTCAGACACATCGGGATCCTTATCGCCAGGCAAGAGCTGCAGGCGCTGTGTGTGTGTGTATGTGTGTGCGCGTCTCAGTTGCTTCCTTTTAATCAGTGAGGGATGTCTGTGGCCTTGCAGTCAGGCTAACCTGACCCAGACTTTAAAGAAACTTTGGCAAATGGATAAACAAACCATCTCTGTGCAAAACGAGCAATACATCCAGAAGATAAACACTCCTGCTCTCTCTTTGTGCTTTTGATGCTTCCAATTAAAGTGCTGTATGACAATGTTACACCCCGCCTCCACCTCCTCTCTCTCTCTTCCGCGGCGAGGGCTCGAACGAGTGTGAGAAGGCGTAGAAACAAAGGGCCAAATATCTGAAAGCATACCATGATCAATAAAACACATTTTACACACAGATTTTTGATGGAGGTGGAGGGAGGAATTTGGAAGGCGACAACAGCTCCAAAACGGCATCTCAGATTGCCAGCAGTTGATCGCATCATCACAGATATATTGATTGATGTAGCACTGGAGCCGGGGCAAAGGGGGAGGTAGCACTTCATCTGAGCAGAGATGGGATCAGTCGGCTCTTGTTATCTGGTGTGAGGAAGAAGCTGAACAGGCAAGACGACCACAGACACTGCAGTCATGTTTGTCATCTGCATCGCTGACGGTGCCCTTTGACCTCTGTGAAAAGTAGTCCTACAAATAAGAGCTGCAGGGTGGGCGAGGGGTTAGCAGGTTATTTTCTCCTGGATGCTCTCACCAGGAGATTGTAGGTGTGTGAGTGTGTGTGTGAGTGTGTTATTGATCAGTGCTCGAGTTTAACAGCATGTTGTTTATCATGCTTGCTGCTCTGTGGGCGCCAGTGGATTGCATTATTGGAATTTGAGCATGCGTCTATGAATACCCATCTTTATGTGTGCCTGCCTGTACATCCATTCCAGCTATGCAATATGTTAAATGTTATCACCATTAGTTTGTTTTTCATACTAAATCACATGAGCCAGAGACTGTCTTCAGTCTGAAATAGCCTTTTCTGTAGATTCACAGTCTAAAAGTGAACAAAAATGAAATGAACACAACAAACCGTGTCTGAGTCCAGACCATGTGTTTTGTTTTAATATGTCAGTGGGAGAGTGACGCTACAGTTGGTTACTGAGATGCTGTTGCTTTGCTGTTTGATCCAGCGGATGGGTCAGAAACACACCACATGTTCCATGAAAATGTGGTGTCTAATGTAGCAACATGGGAATGTCTGTATTCTTCACTGTACTTATTCAAATGAATTGATTGTAGTGCTAAATCAATTTCTGATTTCTGATTTCAATCAATTTCACTCAACTTGTAGATACATTCCACGGATGTAAATGTAAATTTAGCAAAGTACGGTGAAGAACCCAAAATACTTTGACCGTCTTTAAGCAGATGCTTCAGAAGCTGAATCTTAAAGTGCCCCCTGCTGAGGTGCTCAGTGGTTAGAGCGTATCTCGTGTTGGCGTTACCTGAAGCAGTGATTGATGGTTTGAATCCTGACTCATTCCCCAGTCTCTCTTTCCTATCTCTCTTCACTGTCCTGTAAAATAAAGGAATAATTATGCCCAATAATAACCACAAGACGAACCACTTTAGACATTCTGACTCACTAATGGACTTTGTATTTTTGTGTGTTAAATTCTTACTGGTCATTAGAGTTTGGATAAGGGGTGGGCAATCCAGTGATTTTATATTAATATATAGATGTAGGTCAAGATGTTCAGCTGCTGCTAACCGGCCCTCTGCTAACTGCATGCTGGCGCTCTCAGTCCTTGTTCTGCTCTGCAGCCTCAGCTAGCTTGCTGTAGTGGCTCATGTACCAGCTCTAGCAGAACAAGAGCCAGTGTTTCCAGCTCCAGTCCAGGGCCGAGCAGTGTCAGTCCAGAAGTGACAGCCAAGCGCTGCCGGTTTGTTGTGTTTGATCAACTTTCTGTTTCTGTCCTGACATGAGACGGTTTCTCATCTCTCCATTCTGTCTGTCAGTCTATCAAAGGAAATGTTTCTAACTATATCTGTGATTATCATCCCTGTCACCCAGAGCCCGTCTGTCTGTCTAGGTACAGATCTATGTACCAGTGCATCTATCACCCTTCTATCATCCTCTGGATACGGAAAGGATGAGAATACGAACAGCTCACAAGTTGTACCCCTGCCTCTTACATCCTCCTATTTATTCAGTGTCACCACTGAAATGTGGCATCTGATGACACTTCCACCCACTCCCCGATGACTACGTGGGGCTGTGGCAGTGATGAGTGCTGGCATTGTGGCTAATGCTAGAGATTGAGCAGAGCCCCTGCAAGAGAGACAGCTCATCAAGCCGGGGAGCCAGCCAAGTGGAGTGTGACAAATCTCCATTTACCATCGGCACATGGGGGCAAGGGTAAAATTAGAAACTCCGCCGCTTCTAACTCCCTGCTGCTAATTCCATTTCGTGCAAATTAATAAGTGTTTTTGTCCTCCTCCCCTCGCTCCACCCCCGCCCCTCGTTCTCTCACACTCTCACTCCCTCCCTCATCTGCTCTCCTTGACGAATTGCATTATCTCAAGGAAAAAAAAAGAAGCTCATACACTAGTAATGAGACATTGTTAGGCAAATCCCAAGTCAGTTCCAGCATTGTTTATGGAATAAATGCCTGATTATCAGCTTGGAAAGTGTGTGTATGTGTGAGTGTATGTGTGTGTGTGTGTGTACGTGACAAAAAAAAACTGCACTGCTGTTGGCTGCAGGGCAAGATACAACTTGTTTTATGCTGCTGTTGTTCTTTTGTCATCATCATTACCGTTTCCTATTTGACAAGAAAAAACACTCCTGATAATTTGGCAATTCATTATGAGAAATGACCCATTGTGAACTCAAGCAAGGCGTGGAATGTAGCAGTATGTTAATGGTCCTCTGGTGAAGTGTTGTCTTGTAAATGGATGTATTTTCCTGTGAAATTCATACTCATTTCCATATTTTGTTCACTGAGAATACCATTTCTTTGATGGTGATAGTTTCTTGAATAAAGCAACCTGAAGATTAGTTTGGAATAGTAAAATCTACATTAATATTTTAACTGTACCTGTAGCATCCTCTGCGTTTTCTTATATGATCATGGGAGATGATGGATGAAACAATAGAGAGGCCAAGATAAACAAGAACCTTCTTCTGCTCCAGCAGTAAGGAAGCTTAGACTATATTACGACCACAACTATAGTATTATGCTGCGTATCATACCATCCTCTCACTGTCTATGTTTGGAGCCTGTAACTACACTGTCACTATATTAAATGGCGGCAGTCTGTGGAGACAAAATGCTTAAATGAAAAATCTCAATTTGTCTGGTCTAGTAATTGTAATGACCACAACAGATTAAACATCAACACGTCAACAGAGAGGTTTGGTCTTTTGAATGATTGGGCCTCACTTGTTCAGGCATAACTGTAATTAGATCAGGATTGATATGACAGAACAGTGCCACTTTTTACAAAACAAGTTAAAGGGATATTCTGGTGTAAGTTTAACCCATTGTCAGTCCATGAGACTGAGTAAAACACATCCTCGTTTACTGACCACAAACTTCTCTAGTTGTAGTGACTTCAGCACAGACAGCCAGATAGCAAAATACTGCTGTCAAAATGCCACTCATAGCCACAAATAACGCTCAAAATAGCACCATACTTCATCAACAGTACAAATAGGGTTCCAGCACATAATACGAGGCATCAAACACCTGCTATCTTTGCCTGGTTTCTATTGAAAAGAGACGGAAACAGAACACACCCACTCTCCTCCAGCCGCTTCCTACTAATGCAGAAGCCCTAACAAGTCAATCACTGTATGCAGTAGAAGTGAGGTGAGGAGTGCAGTGACATTTAGTTCCAAAAATGCAGGCACACTTTGCTGACTGTGATAGTTTAAGCAACTCAACTCCATTCATTTCCCTGTCAACACTCGCTAGTTATTAGAACAGTAAACAGACAGGGAAGACAGAAGGAACACTGATGCATTTGGTAATCATCTTGTCAGGGCTTTCCCACAACTAGCGAGCAGCAAACTTGATCTCTCACGGTGCGTTAAACCATGGGTTTAACTTACGCTGGAATATCCCTTTGACAGCTAAAGGGTTGGGAAAAATACCATTATACCACATTGATATATCTTCAAGACTTCAAGACTTTTACTATGAGCAGGAAAAAAACACTCCTAAGCCTCAGAGCTATAATTCAACACATGCACATAACTGCTATAATATCTCCTACTTGGAAACTAAAGAAGTATCAAGAAACGACAGGCTGCATCTAAATGACATTCAGTATTGACAAAAAATAAAACCGCATGAGAGCAGCGTTCTGCCTGTTTGTGCTTACTTTCACCACAGATAACACACAACACAACCAAAGCAGCTAATTTAGAGTTTTGAGGGTTGAGACTTCTAACTGTTCATATTCACAGTTTCATATGCATTCAGGTATCTGGCTCAATATGTTAAAGAGAAAAAACAAAAAAACAATTCATTGTGTTGTTACCACGGTGAGGGTGGAAGCAAAGTTATGACAACTTTCTCCTATCTTTATCTTCTTGATGAAGTCAGTGACACAACACAGATGCTGTTGCTGTTTTTATGTTACAATGAAAAAGACTTGGTCAGCTGGGTGGGTGGCCCCTCCCACTCCTTACCAACTGTAAGGACTCACATGAAATCATCTTTTCAATGTAGTGAATATAGAAATAGTCTGGAGCTATTTATCTGGTGTCATTTCATGGGATCTGTAGTTTTATTGATGCTAACAACTTCACTGTTTGTTGAGATCATGAAGGTTTCTGTTACTAATAGCAGATGTTGCGGATACAGATGCTCATTTATCTCGGTGTAAGGACAATACATCACAGGAATATGTTTCACTGTTTCAGACAGACCTCTGGGATAAATCTGCTCAGAGACAGATTGCATTGAGTTGGATCAGCTATAGGAGGACTTCAGTGAGCCAAGAGCTGACATCAGGACTTTTGCTCTCTGTATAATGTTACAGCACAAATAACTGTTACAGCATCAGAAGTAAACAATACAACACCGAGCCTGACTGACCTTCAACCTGCAGTGAAATCAAGTCAAAGTCATACAGTACAAGCTTGTCAGTGTCAGAGTCATACTGAATGCTCAGCAAAGGAAAGATTTAAGATTAAGCATTAAAACCTACAGAAATAAGTAATGATCCCCAATCACAGCTCAAACATCCACTCATATCCAGGGAGTGACCAAAGATTTACAGCAGAGCCTGAACCCATCTCCTTAATAGGCAGGCGATTAGCTGGCTGCACTGGAAGGGAAACATACTGGATCAATAGAGCTGCAGAGAGAATCAATGGGCTGCTCCATAGTGGGTCTCTACGGTTGCTGCCTCCCATCACACTCTTTTATAGCTTTGTTAGTCTACCATCAACTGTTATCATGGAACATGTATTTCTGCTCGGTCACAGTGATATGTTAATGTTGGACTCGCTAATGAATTTGAATCAGCCGGCCATGAATGGAGTTGCGTGCATCTCCTTGCACTGTTTTATACGTCAAGTTGGGGAAAAGGTTAAATGTAAATAGGCAGGGAGGAAGACTTAGAGCACTGCTGCTTAACTGGAACTGAGTGCTGACACCGAATACGGGAGAAATGGAGTTAAAAATGGAAATGATCTGAATATGCAGTTTGATTTAATGTTTCCCACTAGCCTGCCACTGGTCTGTATAATAGGATAATGTCATGGTGTATGGCTCTAGAAATGTTGAAATAAGCACACCATTTCTATTAAAGTGTTCCCATTTTAGTATTGTCAAACCCAAATGTGTCATAAAGTTTAACTGTTGTTATCGATATTAATAATTCCCTCAACATTTCACACTTAATTCATTTAACACTATATATGTGGTATTTTGCAGGCGTATTCAATTGTGCTTCAGTGACAGTTTCCACAGGACACTGCTGTAGGCCGCACCACGCAAACAAAAATTTACAGTAAGCTACTCATTTACTTATCGCAGTGGGATAAAACCTGTGATTGCTACGCAATGGTAGTGGTAGAAAAGGTGAAGCATACATGAAAGGTCACTGCACTGTCACCACAAGACAAGCAGCCTATGATTTCCATTACAGCGGCACTTCCTGTGAAAAACAGGAACAGGCGCTGAGGCATTTATCTGAGAACAATCGCCTTCATTAGAGATGCACAGAGAGAGAGAGAGAGAGAGAGAGAGATAGTTTTAAATCTTCTCATTCAGCTCATTCTGAAGCTGCTCAGAGTGCTGTGACAAATTATAGCAACTGCATAAGAAGTTGATCGTTCTGAGCTGATCCACGGGGAGATGTTAATGTGACATTAGCCACAAACTACAGAAATTATTTGCACAGATTTTTAATAACGTACTCTAGATGAGTCACAAAGAGCTGAGACAAATACTGCGTCACTCACTACAGGAAAAGGCAGATTGCGTTTTTTTTTTTTTTTTTTTTTTTTAATTTCAAGTGTTTCCATCAGAAACAAAACGTACACTGGGGGAAAAAATGCACATGTATGCTGATCGTTCTTGATAATGAATATGTGTCAGATGCAGCACTTCATGAACTTTGGCATAATTTTGATTTGACACGTCTATTCTAGGTTGATAATGTACAGGTTCACTTCATTGTGATTAAACTTAAATGACTGTTTAAAGCTGCATTGACAACTAAGAGTAGGGTGATGATGGGAAATATGGGGAGAGAACTGTTAATTTCTTTATTATCGTTGGATGGATCATTCAGCTAATGAATATAGATACAGTACATAATGAAATATAATCTCAGTTTACTAGAGCTGAGTGTGGAATCAGTCCAAAACACAAGTTATATATATACACACCAATGAGAAAAAACATTGTGAGCACTACTAGTTTAGATTAATGCTAACTAAGTCATAGCAATGGCACATATCAATGTCTGGGATAGATGGTAAATGAACAGTTGGGTCTCGTGGTCAAATGTGTTAGAGGGTGGAGAAATTTGAAGGTGCAAGAACCTTAGGGACATAAATCATTATGATTAAACCGAGTTGGCACATCTCATCTAAAACAGCAACACTTGTGGGCTGCTCCCAGTCACTAGTGGAGAGAACCTGCTGACAGTGGCCTGAGGAGGGACAAACCATGAACTGGCAACCGGGTGTTGGGGGGGATGTGCTGGAACAGGAATAATCCATGGCAGCTCAACCTCAAAACTTACAGGACTTAAAGGATCTGCTGCTAATGTCAGAAGTCCTATAGAGTCCATGTCCCAGTGAGTCAGAGCTGCTCCATCAGGATACCAAGAGCTAACAGCAAATGTGAGGCGTGGTCACAGTGATCACCTGGAACAAATATGTGATGTTTTGCTTGTGTATCCACATGTGCACTACTGCAAATGAACCCACAAGTTTCTGCTCTTTTCTCTGCGTAAATAAATTTGTTATAGTTGAACCTTGTTGCTTTCCATTCCCCTGAGCTGAAAAAGAAAATATTATGGGATTTAAATTCAGCCCAGCCTCAAAAACAGGTGTCAGTGGACAGCAGTGCTGATCACCTGACTGCAGCAAGATACCCGTCTGCAGGTGCCTTAATAATTCAATAGGAGTTTTATTCGCAATCACAATGTCAGTGCTCGCTGAGCCGTTTGTAGACTATCCCTCAGGCCTCAATAGTTATTAAAGACTGAAATTATATATTC
>OMNW01000594.1:0-11031 GCA_900303245.1 Selene dorsalis | reverse complement strand
TGTGAAAGGGTGGGGGAGTAGAGGCAATATATATATATATATAAAAAAAAAAGAGCCTATGTGTGTGTTTCTAGTCCTCACATGAACTGAACCGCTCCACTCCACACTAGCTTATATTACACCAAAGATAGTTATTGAGAAAGTGACAAAAAAGCTAGAAAAACAAAACAAAACACCAAACCGCGATAACTCATCCAAGTATGTCCTATTTTCCATTAGCAAATTAGTCTTCACTGCACATGTGCACATGTCCCCAGCCATGGTTACGCTAACAGGATATCAAGCCATGCTGAGAGGATTTTCTGGCAATCTACTGCTGAATTCACAGCACAACAGCACTAATGACACTCGGGCCCGACATCCATCATGGCAATGTTCATAAAGCCTGTGCCAACATGTAGCTTCCCTTCGGCCCTTGGTGCTAATCAATGCAGTGCAGGCGCGGAGAAGCCATTACAGCTCTGAATCCATGATGAGGCTCACAGCTAATGCTCCTCTCCACACCGGAGGGAGGTTGGAGGACGAGAGGCAATATAATTGAGGCCAGGAGGCAGATTGTGATCTATTGACATTAAGCTAGTGCTCTTAATCTTGACAGTTGTTCCCTCAGAGATGTTGACAGACAGCTGGGTGGGCAGCCACAGCCTCATACATGTGTACACGCCACATTGTCGTGACTGTAATATTCATGCCACCCCCACCCCAGCGTCAGCGGTCTTTTCTGGGTGCATCAGGAGACAGTTAAATGTGCATTAACAAAATAAAGCTCTAACGTATCATTATGAAGCTTTTGGTGAGTATTCCATAAAGTCCCAACATTTTGTTTTACAGTGCTTTATTTTATTAAGGCCTTAAATCATAGCCAACAGGACAAAGAGATGGAGAGCAACATGCAACAAATTACCCAGAAAGCACTTGGTGTGATTCAATGATTTAATTTCCAGCTATTCAGATAACTGATCACTTGTTTATAGGCCATTTGATTAATTTGGCCTTGTATAAGATTAAACTAAATATCTTGGACCATGGCTGAATAACTGATGACCATCAAAAATGAATCTCCAACTGTATCCCTTTTCAAGCAAAAATGTCAAAACACCAAAGTTTGAGCTCCTCAACTGTCAATATAGAGATCAACTGAGAAAATAATCAACAAATTAATTAATAATGAAAGTAATTACTGCAGCCTGACATGAGTAAAGAAGGCTAGGCTGTAATGAAATGGCTGGATCATACTCTGAACACACACTGGCTACTGATCAGTGGCACTCTGAGTGTGGAAGCGCACACTGGCACACACACAAAACTACTGTGTGCCAGCACTGTGAAATTCTTTCATTCCTAAATTTCACACACTCCGCTCTGTGAAAGAAAAAAAAACACACATCTACTCTCTCTCACACAAACTGCTCTTCCGTCTGTGGTGTGCAGCCAATTAGATTACGTCGGTGAGTCACATGCTAAACGGCTTCACCACTTAAGTGTTCCCAAACGGCAGCCATTTCTTTCCACTGTCTTGAGTGCACCAGGCTGTGATGTGTGGCCCAATCAGCAACAGAGCCCTTGTATATTTAAATATGCGTGACTACAGGGCATGTTATTCTCCCCACATGTTCCCTGGTCTGCCAGTAGAGCATACTGATTTATTGACGCTCAGTGACATGGGGAGGAGATAGCAGATAGCATAGTGGGAATCCAATGCACCACAAATGATGTGAAAAGCAGCCCAGTGCCTGAAATCATTTGCAGTTGCACTCGCAAGGCCCCAGTGATTTAAAGAGACATACTTCAGAGGGCCTTGGTGCCTGGCAGGGAAATGTAGTCACATCACATTAGAACCAAAGGCATGCAAATAAATGCTGGGCCAGTGGAATCAATCCAGGCACATCACTGTTTCAAGGTTTCATTTCAAGTTCAACATACATCACAGAGGGCTACTGAGTTTCATTCTGCACGGCCCTCACGCCTACATCACAGCATGTTTGAATATCATTTCAGGGCACAAGTACCTTGAACTGTCAAGCTGAACCAGTCCATGGGAAAAAAATTCCCGCCGATCTAAAAACAGGCTCATTTGTGACAGCCACATTGACAGAAACTTCGACCACTCCTTTTAAAACCCTCTACTGTGCAATCAATGTGGAGTCGGAGTAATGCCAGGCCCATTAGACCCAACCAAATTGCTGCGGGAGGCAGAGAAAGAGTGTCATCTATTGTGGGAAACGATTGCTTAATATAGCAGCAGGGGCTTGAAGGAGTGCTTACCAGAGCACAATCCACTAAAATCAATAGCAACAGTCAGGCTATATTGTTTCAAACGAGGAAAAAGTGCGGCTACGATAAAAAGCACTCAATATTGGTGTCTGGGCCGGTGAGACGCTGAGTCAGGAGTCAGGAGTAAGTAATGCAGTGCTGGAGGGAAGGATAGAGGGATGGAGAGAGGAATGGAGGGAGGGAGGGAGGAGTGGAGAGGAGGGTGAGGGGATAAAGAGGGGAGAAACAAACTCCATCCATCCTGGCGGTCAGTAAACTTTCAGGTTACAGATACATTTCATCCATCCCAGCAAAACCCATCACATTTGTCTTGTGAAATCAATGAGCTCATGTTTTACTTCGCTTCAGTTTAGATGAGCAAGGAACGACAGGAATACATGATTACATGTAACACGGGCAGGTCCTTTTTCTAATTGTTCATGATATAGAAGTATAGTCCATCTTAAAATAAAAAGTCAATCAATATAGTTTAATTGCAATCCAGTCTCTCTAACAGGAAGTCTGTCTGCAGTCACTTGTCTTTCTGTTATTTAGAGAAGAGCTTATCTTGTGGTTTATTGTCTGAACCTGTAGAAGCACAATAGGAGGCAGGAGCCATTATCCTCCTCACATCTCTGTAATGAACCCCCACCTCATGTTAAATAATATAATATGATTGATCATCTCCCCTCCTGTTTATAGCACTTGTTTACTTCCACAAACAATCTGATCAGGTTCAATCCAGTCCTCATATTTACATATCAATAGGTTATTTCTCTCAGAGACCCATGTTACTTTTTGATAGCTTTATCAAGACTTTGTTTGGTAGTGAATGAAAGTATCTGTCATTTTCAAAAGATGCACTGTTGTCATTTCACTCAGCCTGGTGACAAAACACACTTCAACTGTTTTGATAAAAAAAAACTGAGCTTCTTCTCATCACGTTCAAAACACAATCAGTCATTTTAATTGTGATTTAGGAGCCAATTACTAGAGAGGCATGACACTGACACTGATGGAAATGAGGGTAATTAAGAAATAAACCTACACCATGGATATTTTTGCTGTGTTGAAGGGCTGGGGTGCTTTCAACCACATGTTTTACCACTGCTCCGTGACACTCATTAACCCTGTCCTCACTCATTTTTTCTTTTTGCTACATTTGCACAGGGTGGGTGGGGGTCGGGCGCTGCAGCTGCAGAAACTAAAGTGAAAACAACACAGTGAAAATCATAATCAGATTAATTCTACTTCATCATCTCGTGAATATCAACCAACTATGGACAATGCGTGTTAGCACGTTAACTCGTGGCACTGCTTCAACTCACAGAATCTGTAGAGTCGCAGAATAATTCATAACATCAACAGAAGAAGAAATAATTGAAAAGCTTATTCATGAGTTGTCTCTGCTGCCAAACACGGAATATTAAAACAGCTTGACAATCAGGCCGAGGCTAGCTGGTTAGCCTGCTGCTAATTTCAATAGAAGATGCAAGTTATCATGAATTTGTTTACAGAGGTTTTAAACTAAAGACTTGAGTAATTAACAAACCAGGTATCTGTCAGACAGCTATCAGAGCCCCTGTTGTTGATTCAGGCTAAAACCTGCGTTCACTTTTTCAGCCACCTGGGGGCAGAACACAGTACTGACATGTTATTACCTCATAAAGTAGTTATGGAAAACAATTATAGGAACACCTACATCTAGCATGGCACCAAGAAGCTGCTACTCAAAAAAATCTTTAGAGCAGGTTTAGTAAATCCAGACGGATTGTAACCAGGACTTTCAGTAAAAAACGATTGAAGTTTTCTTCAGGTATGTTTCCATCTCACTCCCTCTCCCTCTTCTTTCACATATACCGTATAGATACGTTTCTTAAGGAAACTTCAGGAAATTTCCAAAGCTACAAAAGTAAGAAATAAAAAAAATAACATTCCACCCACAAACCGCAGCTTCATTGTGATTCCATTATCCTGAACTCAGTCAGCCCGGTTTGTGTGTTTTGACTGAAGGAGAATGTCTCTTTGAGCTGCAGCCTCGAGTCCAGCTCACCTCATCAGTATGTATGTGCCCTCTTCAGCCCCCCCCACAACCACAACAACAGAGGCAGCAGGATGAAAAAGCGAATGGGATCCCTTAATAAAACAGGGCTGGATGGAGCCTTCTGAAGCCACATTCCCTTCATTCTGGACCTGATATTTGTGGAGCACAGACAGCAGACTCTTCAAAGGCAGGGAACATTCCTGCAGGCCTCCTCAGATCTGAGACTGGGCTGCCCTCACTGCACCCACCACACACATACACACACAAAAGCGGTGCACACACACCTTTTCTTCCTTACTTCTGCTGACCTGTCAAAGCAGATCAGGACAGAAGTTCATTAGTGTGCACGTTTTTGTTTATCAATAAGTTAATCAAGACAGCAACGTCAATCAACTGCTCCCTCCTCAGCAACACATCATCAAACCCAGATATTCATCCAGGTGTTTGGGTTTATAGTTGCTCATCACGGTATTACAGTTTATGACAGTCACCGGCACACAAGCTGTGCACTACACACATTTAAAACACAAAGTCAAAGAATCTGTAGCAGAAATGTTGACATTATAAAATTCTCCCTCTGGACACAATGTGCACCACAGAAGACTGAGTACAAAAGTGAAATCACTTTGCCTCAGAGCCCTTACTGAAACCATTAGCCAAGAGAAACTGCTGTGATAACCCGCTGTCGTATTTTGTCGAGCAAGAAAATAGTTTACAATATTTAGACTGGGTTAACAATCACTTTAAAAGTGATTTTGCATTACTCCAAATGATGGAGACGTGCAGAAAAAGTTTTTCTACTGTAATGGAAGCAAATCAAGTCAAACAAACACATCTACTGCACCCACTGAGAGCACTACAGTATATGTTGCATATTGCGATCATGGTGTCAGGAAAAAGTTGGTCAGCAGTTCATCCTACAGTCACACAATGACCCAAAACATAACTCAAAGATAATTTGTCTGTACCTGAGAGGAACAGAGCAAACAGCAGGCTTCAAATGATGGAGGAGCAGCCACAGTCACAGTGCAGACTTCAACCCCACAGAGCACAGGGAGGCAAAGCAACCTGCAAGTTCAGCACATTTGTGGGAACTTCTTCAACAGTGTTGGAATGAATTTTCCACTACAGAGAGAATACCATGTGTGTTTGGCTGGTGGATAAGTTGGAGGGAAAAAAAAAGAAAAAGATTAAAATCAGACTTTATTAAACAAAAAAGACTGAATAACTTGTTTATTTTACTAATCTCCAGTTGTTCATTTCATAATAAACCGAGACATTAAATTAAAAAAATATGGAGATATTCTACACTTAACAGTAGTTTACATTAATGCATCTAAATTCAAACAGTGTGTTTTGCACAACTGTGTCTGTGTTGGCTGAATAGTGAGAGTCAGGGGAGCTGGAGGAGGACCAGAGATTAGACTAACAACAAATATAAATAGATTCCCATCATTAGAACATGCTCTAACAAAGCGACCTACAAAACTAAACCCTTTTCTATTGAGACATTCTCTTACAGCAGGTAATGGCAGCCTGCGTCTCTCAGAGGCATTTAATGACATCAGTTCACAGTGACTTACTCATCCCTGTTGAGTAACATTCTTGAATGTCATCTTAGTCATTTTCCACTTAAATCACTGCATCCACTTAGAAGGCCAATCAGCTCTGAGTAATTAATATTGAACCGGATACGTCAGCTCTACAGTAACAGCGACAGATGTACATTAATTCTATGAGGGGAAAAAATATGCATGTGTGGCCTGAAGGCCCGTGACTACGAGCTGCTCGCTGTAAACAGATTAGCAGTAGTTGTGCCGGCGCATGGAGATGGCACTAACAACATATTAGCCCTGTCGCTTTGTTTACCTCAGGGCACAGCTTTCCTAGAGGCTACTAAATTAGCATTAGCCAGCACAGCAATACGCAATTAAGCCCAGTCTGCTCCATGTCAAATACAGATCAACACCATGCAAAGTCATGCTAATTGGCTTAGCACTAAGCCTGTCTGAAGTGTGCTCAGTAATGGCACGGGCTTACGACTGATGCACAGCTCTGGCCTCATCAATGTGACGCCGGGGCAGCCTGACAGAGCTACATCTCTGATTGATTCATTCAGAACCCTCTGTGCAGTTGATTGTGGGGATTTCACATCGTAGCTGCGAGGCTGTGGTGGGTTCACTGCTATTTCAAAGCTGGAGAAACCTGTGGAAGAGAAGTCGAATGAGAAACACCGAACAACTGCCAAGGTGTCTTTAAAGAAAGACCCACAACCTCCAATCACTCTGGTTGAGGTCCCAATTGACAAAAAGCTGATTATACTGAGGTGTGCATTGCAACAACACGAAGCAGAAATGCCACTCGGTAATTTGATTTTGTCGGCGAACCAATGGAGATAAAGCGGCATGAAATAAACACGGCATATTGTTCAAATTCAAGCAGCTTACGGGGCATTTCTCACCTTTCTCCCTTCATCCTGTTAAAATATGTCAGGACTCTCAAGGACATGAATCTGGATCTGCTTGTGCATGACTGCCTGTCTGCAGCCTCTTCACCTGCCAAATTTGGGTATTACATTCAGTATTTTTCAGGGACAGCAATAAATCTGAATTTATTTGAGAAGGATGATGTGTACAGGTGTGAATATGGAGAGAAGAAAGTCTTGCTTGATCTCCTCCAGTCTGCCAACAGGCTGACAGCGTCTCCCTTTCCAGGAACATATTAGCATTCCTGCAGCGCACACCAATCCAAATACTCCTTGTTGGGTCAGAGAAATCAAAGCAGTGCACATCTGAAGAATAACAGAGAGGGGACGCATAGATTAGTGCCCACGGGTTGTATCGCTAATTAAAGAATAAGAGGGAAAATGGTGCTTGGCTGCTCTCTGAGGATAGACTGCTGTGAAGTGATTGGCTGCAGGTAATCAATAAGCTCCCTGGGTTGGAGAAACTGCAGGATGGGACTTTACTTTTGAATCCAGAATAAAAACAAATTTGCCTTCCAGTAAAGGAATCGAATTACTCATCTTAGTTTTTTTTTCCTTTTTGGGTGAAATGGGTAAAAAAAAACTGAGCATGAAATCTATAATGATAAGAGGAGTGTGCGTGTTTCTTCTTTATGTCCACAGTCATGCAAAATCCTTGTCTGGTCAGGGGTGAATAAGGATTCACGCCTACTTTTAAGGATGCATGGAGCCATCCTTCTACAAAACCCATGTTTAAATATTACTGTAAATTCAAATTATCATCCTGATTAAAAATGAAGATTCACTAAATACCTCCCTTGTAGGAGAACCAAAAAATAAGCTCCAAACCAGTGGTGGGTGCTGGGCTTTCTAAGAGGGGAAGCTCATTTTTGCCCTACATCATAAAATTTGTCCATTTATTTATACCCTCACCCCCCACACCCTACAACCTAGCCTACAGTATAAACGAATTAACAAAACTATATTAAACTCAAATGAAGGAAATGTGAGAATTGTGCTAAACTGAAACAAGGAACTGCTATAATAGTGTTTTATTTACAGTGTATGATATGTACAATGGAAATGAGCTGTATCACCAAACAAATACCAAGAAATGAGCTGCTGCTTGTCTCCACTTCACTTGCAAAATCCACAGTGGGACTGAACTCGTCAATCCTCTGGTGCCGGTGTATGTTTTAAAACAGCTGTCAATCAAAAAGGGATTCAGCCTTTAGACAGATCCTCCAATCATCATGCAGGAGCCCAACATCCAGACCCCGGCAACTGCTCCATTCACTCCCAGAGACGCTGAGCATTCATGGGAGGGGCAAAATCACAGCATTTATGCAATGACTGTCTAGTTTCACTGCCGCCCCATTGACGTCCATGGACGCTGAGCTTCAACAGGTTTGATGCACTGAGACGCTACGGGAATGTATGAGAAGAAACTCCATCAGTCGACCTGCGATAGCTGATTCTGAATGAACTCATCTTAGAGTTGAACATGTTCTTATGCATTTTTAGTCAATTAAATGTGAAACCAACAGTTCATTTAGCCATTTATTGTTTGACATTTTTGAGAAAGCAGAGCTTCCCTTGAAGTCTTAGAGCCTCTGCTCTAAACTACCAAACTAAAAGAGGTGGCGAGCATCAGGAGAGATCGCACAGAAAATTATCATCTAACTCTGCAGATCTCTTCAGCTGTACGGAGTGTTTCAGCATCTCTCAGCACACTGTTCTGGTAAACGACTGACACACTAACAGTTAGTGACACTGGGTGAATGTAGTAGTGTATTTAACAGCTTAGGAGATCATTTGCTTGGTGGAGACCAAAAACAGAACAAAAAGAAGAGCAAAATTGTACTCTTCAACTCCAAACAAATGATGATGTTTCTCTACCTGCTGAATGTAAATGAGTAAACAAGCGTTAAAGTTGAGCAAAGAAAACATTAACTCCCTGATATCAAATGAAGTTACTCAAAAATAACCGTCCTATCATTCTACAGGTTTCCCACAACTATTCATCAAGCTAAAAAAGCCAACATGCAGACAGTCTAATAACTGTGAGATGAAGGTAGACAGTTCTGGCAGCCAAACCTGTGGATGGTGGCAGGATTGTTTTGTTTACAGGCCACCTACTGCAACATTCCCGTGTAAGAAATGTCTGAATCCTGTCTGCAGGCATAACAAAGCCCTTCAGACACACAAGCCGGTGCCGAGGTAATACTACTGGAGCAGAAAAAGGACTCCTCATAACCTCTCTCCCTTCCTATTTATCCCACAAACCCCTGCTGTGATCAGTGAACGTGTCCTCAGGGACGCCGGCAACAACAGAGCAGGTAATTCTCCCTCGCCCCCTCCAGAGTCCATGATGTCCACAGTGCAAAACAAGCCAGAGTCCCAACAGAATTGACCCTGATTTAAACCCAACACTCCAACCTTTACGATCCTCTGAGGAAAGGCTCTGTTTATTACCTAACATGCGCTGATGGCTCTACGTGAGGGAGGAAACGCTATGCAAGGCTAGACAGGAGACAAAGTAAAAGGATTAGAGCACGGGCGAGGATCGAATACAGCCTTATTTACAACTGACAATGTTTCGGTGGAGAAGCCATCCTTAATTTGCTGCTTAATAACTGACTTCCACCACCATGTTCAAATCCCCCTGAGAGGCTTTTGTGGTTTGTTCGCAAGATGTCTACGCTGCCTGCACTGCAAATTAGCCTTTCAGAAAGGCGCCTCACCTTCTGGCCACAGCTTGCAACACACAAGGATTTACCCCTCGCCTTTCTACTTCTATCTGCCACTAATAACCTTCAACTAACCTTTAAACCACTGTGAATAATTTAAATCCTATTTTCATATCAATGGAGGAGTCAAGCCAGGCAATTATCTTTTATCTGTGTACTTTGCTGTCGGAGCAAAGCATAATAAAGTCTTCCCAGGAGAGAGAGAGCGAAAGGGAGAGAGAGAGAGAGAGAAGGCATGGAAAGTGTAGAGAAGCCATAGGCCATAGAGGCTTAGTGAAGGAGGATAGGAGAGAAAGTTGATGAGAAAGAAAGACAGCAGGAGAAAAACACAAAGACCAGAAATAGAAAGTGTGGATGCTTGTGATGCTATCTGGAAGACTCTAATGAAAAGAATGAATAATTCACTAATGAGCAGCAGATCTGTCATGGAGAGAAACACTGCTTACATCTGCACTGGTTTCGGGAAGGGGGTGGGGGTTGTGGTGGGTGCCGCATGTGTGGTTTGGAGGCTGGTGGGAGACGGTGAAGATAAACATGACAAATTGGCAGTTCAATTAGGACTTTTGGAGCAGAGTTTTCTTGGTAGGTAGCCGATGGCTCCATTTAGTGACACGCTGTTGTCCAGGCCAGAGCCAGACTGTGTTAAAAGCTCATTTGTGTGACAGTGATTTAGAGCCACGCAGTAGACGGGTGTATCCCTGGAAAAAAAAAAGAGAAAAAAAGGAAAGGAAGCGAGTAAAAAATTGTGAAGAAGAAATTCCCCCTGGTACTCATTAAAATTCAGCAGTACAGCAACACCCCCCTCGCTTTGCTCTTCTTACCCCTCCCTCTCCCTCTTTCTCTCCCCTCCGTCTGTTCCAACAGCCATCGTCTCGCCTTGTTGCCTCCCTGCATGCCTCCCCGGACTGTCCATGATCATTTTGATGAATTCATAAAACTCGCTGTATTCTTGATTGAGATGGAGCAGTGGAGAAAACAGGAGTCATGGACAGAAGAAAAGCAATATCCACATCCAGAGGGGGGATAACAAGATGCAGAGATAACAAGAGAAAGATTGGGGAGAGGATGAGGGTAACAGCTATAGGCTTTGCAATATTAATCTATGGTACAGAGATGAAAAGAACAGGTGAGCACTGCAAGTGAAGGCAGGATTTCCTTTAGCTGAGAGTGAGAGCAGGCCATGATTTTGAAAGAGCTACCATCTTTGAACCCACACCAAACTTCTTCTTGACTTCCATGTGCCTGCTCCTGAAAACCCTCTGAAGAGCAGGCCAGAGCCAGAGCTCATAATGCCCAGGATCAGATCACACAAGGATCTTCTTTCAGCTGTTCAGTGAAGCCACATGGCAGAGAGATTTAATATCAAACAGCCTAGAAGCATTCATTTGAAGTCATTCACTGTGTTTACATGCATGTTACCAATTTGATCAGAACCAGACCAAAGCAGTATTCCTTTTATAAACAACCTGAGTGAGTTACCCCAGGCAATTTACTATTAATTAATTCAACATGTTTGAAAT
>OMNW01000593.1:3189-16791 GCA_900303245.1 Selene dorsalis | reverse complement strand
TTCAGTTGGGTGTGTGTGTGTGTGTGTGTGTGTGTGTGTGTGTGTGTGAGAGAGAGAGAGAGAGAGAGAGAGAGAGAGAGAGAGAGTGCCAAAGAGGTCCGGAGCTGTCCGCGGTGCTGAACGTGGTTCAGTCTGTTAGGAGCTTTTTAACCGCGACAAAACAACTCAAGTCTATAAACACCACTAAAAAACAACTTCATGGCGGCTGTATTATCTTTAGTATTTATTCTTCAATCCTCACGAGTCACCACAAACAACTACTTTGTGCGACACGTTTAAGTCGGAAACTCTAGTTCTAGCCATATCCTCTACAACACCACAGAAGTTAGATCCCTTAAACAAATAGAGGCTATAGGGACTGAGGCTCTTCAGTGCTGCAGCAACATCACAGAGACGATTCTGCTTTCATAACACAAGTAATTTCACCTCAGAGTTGGTCACTGCTGGATTAAACACGAGTAAAGTCAGAGCTATAAAAAAAAAAACACACACACACACAGTCGTACTGCTGGAGAAACCACCGACAACGCAGCACGTACAGCCCGTTTTAAATCATCTGAAACAGTCTGAACTTTAGAGTCAAACATTTTATGAAAAAATCAAACTTCAAACCATGCTCTGTTTCGACCGAAACAAACAGACAAAAACAAATTAGTCAAACCTACCTCGTCGAGTTTCTTCTGTTCTTCCTCTTCTTCTCCTTTCTAGTTCGCTTTATTTCTGTCGGTGAACGATGAAAGCGTCCGTCAGTGCTAGCGCTCCGTTTAACGGGACTGTCCCCGGTGGAAACACGCCGCCCTCCTCCCACCTCAGAGTGAAGCTCCGCGGATTTACAGACTGCGCACTTCCTGCTTCCTGCTGATAATTTACAAAATAAAACCTTAATGGACGTAGCTCGGTGTGACATTTAATGTTAATAAGACGACACTTTTTGACTAACGGTAACCAATCTCCGTAACGTTCTCAAACCGTTGGTAGCTCCAACTCTGAAAGTGCACGTATTTTCAAATGAGAGAAAACACAACTTAGCCGGCGTAAGCTAACCCTTCTTGGCCTAACTTGGACGACCTCTTGAATTTAGCCTACATCTTCGCTCTTTCACCAAAAATTCAAAACGACCCTTAAACTATGGAAACAAAAACAGCGGGAGGTAAGGGAGGAAATTCCTTCTCTCAAATCTGTCCCTAAAGTAGGGACTAAGCTAGCACCGCTGGCAACCAACTGATCTTCCTCTTCTTCTTCTGCTACTTTTCCCCTCCTCCTCCTCCCCTCTGCTCCTTCTTCTTCTTCTAGTTTTACCCCACAATCAGCTTGTGACTAAACAGGCGAATGTACTGAAGATTAATCTTCCAATATTGATCAACAACAATAGGCTCATAGAAGATTAATCATACACGTTTCATTGTTTCCTGCATTCATTCTCTCAGTTAGGCCTATCTTTATTGTAGGTGAATGGAGGCTGAGCAGAGACACAACAACATCAACAACAGCAGCAGCAAAATGAGGAGCAATATTAATTGCTATTTTTGTGGTCTGTTCAACTTATACTCACTTTTAATTTGATGGTTGAGTCATCTAACTTCCTGCCTCACTGTGGTAAATTTGATGATGCTCACAAAATGGCCGCGCCCTCTGACGTCAGAAGAATTGGATAAAGGTAGGGCGGCGCAGCGCTTCTAAAGCCATGTTGGCTCCTGGACTGTCTGTTGACTTGACCGTTGTTGGGACACTGTCTTTTTCCACATTTGATAACAAGGCAGAGCTGAGGGTTGAACTAAACTTTATAGATAATTTATCAATAATATCATATTTATTTGCAGCCTAACTGAGTCTGACCAAATACAATTTTTGAAGTGCAGTGGGTAAAAAAAAAAAAAAAAAGGGCAAATTGTGTTTGGACAGAATGTGGTGTTGCACTTTAAAAGTCAAGTATGAGAGACTGAGATGGAGAGAGACACAGAGAAAGAGGCAGTGTGTAGTTCATCCTCTTAACACATCTGACCTTTTCATTTGTCTGTGCAGAAAATAACCTGTTGAGACAAGCTTCAGCAGGTTCCATTGTGACGCACTGATACACAATTTATGTCTTCTGTCTTAATTCAACACACTCTGGTTCTTCGTGAACACAAAACTCTGACTGAACCACTGACACCTCAATAAAGGGTTCATTTTATCTGTCCATGCTCAGTGCTGAAAATACTGTCAGTAAAGCACATCTGCAGTATATCCCACTGGTATCTATCCCAGTGTATGTAAATATGTTGCACATATGCACAAATGTATGCAGTTTGTACAGCTTCATTGAGTCAGATCAAGTTAGCCTTTCAGGTCTGATGATCAAGCTGATAAACAGTAGATCTGATGTTTGGGTGATTGGTTGCTTTGAGCACAATGACTCATAGTGTAGGCCTATTGCTATTGACTAGGGGAGGACTGATCTGACTCCCTGGGTGTTGAGCTTGCAATTTGACTGACTGCAAATTTATGTGGCACACACCAAAGCCAGTATGAAGACATTCATTTGAAATTGATTATCTTTTTTCACTCATGTGAATGAAGGACTCATCAGTATTGTGTGTAGCTAACTGTTACATTCATACACACAGATTGTAACAATAGAACTGATGAAAAACTTGCACAGGTGAAAAAAAAGGAAAATATACCCCACATCCCACACCCCACACCCACACAAAACATGAAATAAAATTTGTATTCATGATGTGACATTTCACAGCCCATATTATCTACAGTATGATGGACAGTTCTGTTTTCAGCTGCTTAGTCTATTAATCTTCCCATAACTCCTCTTCACACACTGCCCCGCCTGACTCACCACAGGAAATTACTTTAGTGTTGCATGATGTATCCAAATGCCACATAGCCTCATAATATGGGCTCAAGTCAGAGAAACAGTGAGCTATGAAACACAATGATGATGCATTATCAGAACCATTTGTTGTAATTCAACAGCTTGAAATTGATTCAAAGACCAATTTGCCAATACCAGTCAAGTTCCAGCACTGTGGTTTGCATGTGTTGCAACTTCACGGGATGAGATGGATGAAGGGTTTAAAGAGCTAAAGTAAGCATTTTAACGACATCTTTCTAAAATGGTTTCAAATAAACACATCTGGCTGGAAGATGATGGCTGGTGGTGACGAAGTGGGAGACAACATAGTTGTTTTTTCGCTGCTGTTGATGATCGGTGAGTCCGATTAAAGTCCTACCTCCATTTTGTGTGCAGGCGTATGCACGTGTGTATGTGTTCACCATGCTTTGTGTTTGAATAGCCTGGGTCATCATATGAACGTATCATCATGCTCACAGATATTCTCTCATGTGCAGACACCAGAGATGTGATAGTCCCAAAGGGAAGGCAGAGAGCTGAATCACCAGCCGGAGAGGATCATGGTCTCTCACTCTCTGAAAACACCATTGATCCCAGGAATAGAGCAGCTCAGCTTTCTGCTCCTTCTTCCACAACTCTCTCTCCTATCACTTACTTGGGCTCGACAACATGCAAAATAAGTCCTAACACTTACTGTGGCACTGAAAGAATATGATCATAAAGAGTTGTTGGGGGCCTGTAACAAACAACCATGCTGTGATCCTAAGATTTTTTTTTTTTAAGTATATATTTTTTGGACTTGCTGCTTTTAATTGAGAGGATAGTTGAGAGAGACAGGAAATGGGGAGGCAGAGAGGCATGTCATACAGTGGGTTGCGGTTTTGTTTATCTTACACTACACACACACACATTTAAGCCTCAGTAGAGACACCGCTGGACACTGGAGCGCTGTCTGTCACCATATAAAACCATTTCAGCCAATCGTTTGATCATTTTGAAAGACTGTCAGTATAACTGGCTGAATTCGTAAAGTTTCCCAAAAATCTTTCTTCCACAGAGCTGACTGCTGCAGTAATTACAGTAGTGACAGTTTACAGTGACACTAGCAAGATGCTAGTAAGCTGTTGTTGTCATTTGATGTATTTACTTTAACCATGGATACATTGTAAAAAAGGAGCAGAGCAGGAGCAGATCTTGGTGCAAACCTGAAGCTGTGAAAACCCGGTGACATGTTTCCATGCCACGCCTGTGGCAAAGTGTGTGGGGTAAAAAAAAACAAACATACAAATTCTCTGGAAGTCAAACATCAGTTTTTTACTGGTATTCACTGCCAAAATGCAACACAATCAAAACAAATGATAAGTTACAACTGTACAATATAGTAATGAAATATAACACACAAGCATCAGTCCAGCATGAGAATCACACAATGCCTCTTAAGTGTACAAACCTCTTTTTTTTGTTTTTTGTTTTTTAAGACAGTAACAAAAAACCTTTGAAACTACAAACAGTGATTGTGGTTTCTGTCGTTTTTAGAGCGATATTTACGTTTAAAGCAGGTAATGAAAAATGTGTTAATATTTGACATGTTTATTACATGAACTTTGCTCCACAATCATTGAAAATTTTTAAAAGCTGCTTTGCAATATGACTGATGATGAAAACTGAGAAAGTTTTACCAAAGCAAATGTGTGGAACTAATCCTTGGCTTTTTCTGTCTAGGACCAAAACTTTAAGAATAAATTCAGAAAAATGACCGTGACCTTTTCATTATAAAATATCTTTTGTTGACATTTGTATTCTCCTGAATATTTTTAGTTTCAAGCATTTACTGTGAGCTTGTGAGAGAGTGTCCTGCTTAAAGACACATGGCTTCTGTTTAGAGGTTAATATGATGAGGGCTTCTCTGCTGCTGGAAATGACACGTATCCAATAGATAAACATTCTTTTAAGCTTTAGCCCTCCATCTATTCTTCAGTAAATCGGTAAAATAAATCATATTACAAATGTTATTACCTCAAAGATGACCCCACAATCAATGTGATGTGTCTGCTACAAAAAAACTTCTGCGTGAAAAATTACTCATTTCACAAATATCAAACAGTGCTTGCTCTTAAAAAGTGCCCATTTGTGTGTGGGGGGGTCTGTAGTTACTTCAGGTCAAATGCTGTTAGTTTCAAGACAGATGTCGTTGAATAAGCACAGTGTTCACACATAGTGGTTATTTATGTTGATCCTCACCACAAATATAGGAATACAATTGTCCAAGGTGGTTAAACTCTAGACACAAGCACCATGTAGGTTTGGCTCTTTGTCTACAGAGTGTTGACGTGTTGCTGAACAAGCCCTGTGTCCATCATGTGACCCAGCAAACATCCACAGAGGCTGCCTCTTTGGGGTTTTCATTATTGTCAATTAAGCACCTGCACCGTTGCAGAACACACCTTCAAGGTCCCCACTGACGACAAGCCCTAATCTGTCACCTTCTGGAAACCCATCAACAAGCTTCTGCTTAAAATGTGCACAGGGCAAAGACAGCGATATCAACCCTGGAGATCAAAAGTCCGCAGACAGTGGCTGGAGCAGCAGTAGGCCACGAAACTCACAGTCGCTCTAGAGGCAGGAAAGAGAGTGAGAAAGAGGAGCAATTACGTTTTGTTGAGAACAATTCATTTTCAAATACAATGCACAATTTTGAGTTATCTGGAGGCAATCCCGGAGGGGAACTGAGGTGCGTTTGTTCTAACCTGCGGTGCACTCCTGCCAGGGCAGTGTCACGCAGAGGAAAGAGTTTTGGGTAGATAATGGTGAACATGGCTTGGCTGCAGCGGTGACAGTGACCCAGTGGGAACTGCAGCAGGTCCAGCAGGCTCTTTGGGAGGGTGATGGGAGGCAGCAAGTTCAGGTCTAAAAACAGAACAGGTAAACCATGTTTATTCAGTTGTTTCCTGACCATTTTATTTACATTCTTATGTTTCCGCTTCACATTCATACACATCTACGCTGTTGGTGTGTCATCTGAATCTGCACATGTCCATAAATCATTCACCTGTACTGATTATTTTTCAACAAAATAAAACCTGCACACGATCACACATGACCACCATTTTCCAGTGAGATTTCATGTATGGTTATATGAAGTTGTTTTTGAAAAACGAATATCTATTTAACCTTAAAGGCATCCTTATTGGAAAATTAAAATCAGAATTTCCACAGTATGTTGAAAGCAGGCTGACATTAACTGGTGGTTTGGGCATCATTACTGGTCAGTACAGTGAACATGCAGGTATACAGAGTGTGCTGTTATTCACCTGTTGGCCGGTGGTGGTAGATGCGGTGCAGGGTCCTCATGGTGAGCTCCTCCAGGGGAACCACGTTATCCGTCTCTGAGCCTACCACTTTCACCTCAGCCGGCAACCCGACCAGAGCCTCGCTCAGCGCCTCACCTGGAACCTCGCCCAGGTCACCATCCATCACTGGAGATGACACACCACACCTGTGCAGCAGCAACACACAGGCTGATATATAATATCTTATAAAACATGTAATATTTAGTTTCTAAATAGTTCCATTAAACATCAACATCTAACTGTAGTTCTCCAAGTTAGCAGTTTGAGAGGCTGGATTACCCGCTGCAGCCGATGACCTTGTTGTACAAGTAGGAGGGAAGACCTTTTAGGTCCACATTGTTGTCCACAAACACGAACTGCAGCTCCCGTGATCTGCCCAGATCTAAAACACACAAACCATATTAACAAAGCCTTGCTCCCTACATCTCTATGGCAACGCACAGCTAGAGGGGATGTTCCAGACCGAGAGGTAGAAAGGTCAGCCGGTTAGCGGCCATGGAGAGCTGGTTGAGGCGGTGGAGCCAGCAGAGCTGCCGGGGAAGGTGGCTCAGCAGGTTGTGGTCGGCTGTCACATTCTGCAGAGAGAGACAGCGGTGCAGCCGATCCGGTAGAGACATCAGCTGGTTCATCGACACATCCAGAGTCTCTAGCTCCTGCAGATCACCGATCTCTGAGGGCAGCAGACAAACATGAGAGAGAGTCTGAATTAATTCTCCAACAATTATCAATAAAAGAAAAGTTCAAAATGAAACAGGACAGAATTGAAAGGGGAATTTTTTTCATGTCCAAATAGTTTGTGTCCAGGAAAGAACCAAGCTCAGATAATTAGGCTTTTCAGTGTCATGTTGGCCTTTTCTGTTTTGCGGACACTGACTGGATGTTTAGTGTGATCACTTCTGTGACATTTTGTTTTTAAACTCGAACAAAATGTTACAGATACAGAGGTGACTGAACTGTTTGACAAAGTGCGTGACTGGTATGGCTGCGACTGAGTCTTGTGTTGGTATGAATGGGTCATTCTTTTATTTTGCCTTTATTCCCATAAACTTCAAACATTTCACCA
The DNA here is from genome assembly GCA_900303245.1 of Selene dorsalis. Classification (NCBI taxonomy): domain Eukaryota; kingdom Metazoa; phylum Chordata; class Actinopteri; order Carangiformes; family Carangidae; genus Selene; species Selene dorsalis. The sequence continues at coordinate 9,530 of OMNW01000593.1, read as the reverse complement.
ATGTTTTAAAATAATGTACAAAACCTCCTTTGGTCAAAACTTAAAATTGTAATATAACATTAAAATGGTAGACTAAGTAATAATTGTGTCTATTAATGCTCAAGAACAGTATTAAATAAAACTAAACCATCTGGATAATGTTTTTTTTTTTTTTTAAGTTCTTTAAGTAATAAAGTCAGCACTTTGTGGTTCAGTAGTGTAGTGCTGTTTTCCCTATCTCCTTTTCGTTTCAGTGTATTTGAGTGTCTCTGTTGCCCTCTGCTGGAAAACAAAATGCACCTCATCTAGAATTTGTTTTTCTATCTCAGAAAATCAGTCAGTGGTGAGCTTAGCAAACAGGACTTTAAACCAGGCAGTGGGAGTTGTTTAAGCTGTGTATTAAAACGTTTGAAGAGAGCTCTGTGTTGAATCACATGAACACAAAGATGCTGCCAGTCTATTTGCGTTTTGTCTTTCCCCAGTGCTATTTGCACTTTATTTAGTCACAGTCAGATCTTTAATTCCAGTCAGGTTTTGATGCACCAATACAGTTCAAATGTGTTGTGTTTTGTCTCAGTGCTTTTAACTATGATTGGATACTGTCAGCTCTACCTCAGTCCTGAATATGCCTTATCCTTTCAGATGTGTTTTATATAAATATAGTAACAAAGCAAACTTGAGGAAGACGATGAGGTGTAACAACAAAGCAGACATGAGCTGGTCCTTACCTGGAGGAAGGCATTTCAGCTGGTTATTGGACAATCTCAGATGCCGCAGGGACCTCAGTCGTCCGATCTCTGGGCAGAGGAGCTGGAGGGCGTTGTTGCTGAGGTCCAATGACTGCAGCCTGGCCAGGTTTCCAATAGCTGAGGATCAACCACCATCATCTTTATTATGTTCACCTGACAAAGTTCACTCATGCAGTCAAAGGCTTAAATTCTTCTGCTTTCTGTTTTTCTTGAGAGTCACACTGAGTCATCATTCTATATCATGCTATGTCAGTATTAATAAAGTGTTACTAAATCAGTGTGCATCGTGATTTCTACAGCCTGAGCATCTCATCTTCATTTCTATTGTGGTTGTTGTTTTGCTGATTAAGTTTCACCCCAGTCATCTACTCCTTGACTTATATTACTGAATCACGTGTTATGTATAGAAGCCAAATTAAAATGACTTTGTCAAACAACACCAATAGAGTCAAATACTGTTTAAAGGAAAGAAAGAAATTAGTGCAAACACTGATGTGTATCATGACATAACACAGGACTTACCCTCAGGAATAATGACTATGTTGTTTGAGTGCAAATACCTGAAAAGATAAAAAAAACAACAAATAAACAATAAATGTAACAATTTGAACAGACCAAATTATCTGAAATTTCATTGGTCACTGTTCTTAAAAAGCCGCAGACATTTTCTACACATCATATCGAGGTTCTGCTGTCTTTTTTAAACTAATGACAGAATTCAGAGGACAGCCTTGTTCAGTGCAAATTACAACACTTTTCACAATTCAGCTGCAGTATCTGGTAGAACAGTAACAACCACCCACAATGGCTCTTATTATACCTGCTGCCAATATCAATAACAAAACTTAGAAGTATGATAGAACATGGTGACTCCTTGCTGTTAAATAACTACATGATGAAAAATGTGATGTTAGTGATAGATAATCACTATAATTTATACAAAATGGCAGCTAAGCAAAGTACTCACAGTTCAATGAGATTTGGGAGCTTCTGGGCGAGATTGTCAGGCTGATAGAGAGAGAGAGAGAAAAGCTGAAATAATCAGTGAATCAAACAGGAAATAATCTTGTGACACTGCCTTCATGCTACTGCTTGTTTTGAAGAACTAACAGCCCTTCTAACATTTGAGGAAAATGCCCTGCGCTGTTGGGCTTTTATGTTGACACATGGAAATGATAAGCAGCAACTGTGTGGATACCAGTGTAGTGAGTGAGTTCCTCTTCATATACAGCCTCTCCAGAAACTGTAGGCCTTCATCCTTCAGCAGCTCCACGGGGAAAATATTCAGGTTCTTGTAGTTCAGGAACAGGTTTTTGTGGCGCTCCTGCTTGGCCATAAATATAGTCTCATGGAGTTCAGTTGCCATCTCTGAGGAGGCTTCTCCTCCCTGGTGGAGAAGACTCGGCAATGCCTCCTTCCTTTATAGCATTACAGAAAGACAATCATTAGATCAGACACATTGTCAAGCAGCAGTTTGCAGTTTGGAGCAGACCAGGATAAAACAGCACCGACTCTATATGTATCTAGCTATGAAGCTGCAGGAGGCGGTGGCTGCAGCCCACATCATATACTCCTATACACTTAGCTAGCTTATTCGGTAGCGCTTGCAGCCAGGGGAGGCTGCTGCTGTCAGTGCCCGGCGCAGCCTACAGCAAACAGAGCCATCCCATAGCTAGCGTTCACTCCGTTCATACAGACTTCACTTAACGGACATTGGACCTTATCGTCGGTGTTTTTACATGTCATCCCTGGCACCGTTAGCATGCTAGCTAAGTGGCTGCTATTAGCGCATAACGTTTCAGGAACGAGAAATTAGTTATTTACCTTGATTGTTCTGCACTACGTTCATTTCATTGTAACAGCCACGTAAGCCGAGGACCTGCCTGTTGTTCAAACTGTGACTGTGAAATACACATTAAGCTAGCGACGTGGACTGGTTGCCGAGCACAGATGTAGAAACGTTGAGTTGGTTGAGTAGTTATCTCATTGGTCACCGCTGGTGCAGTTAGGAGTCTGCGCGTCCGCCATGTTGGAGCAGTGGGTAAAGTAAGTAAACAAACCACAGACGTAACACACTTCATGAATTTTGGTTTGTTATAAATGCGATAATATAATATAATATAAAATAATATAATATATACAATATAATATAATATAATATAACATAATATAATATAATTTTTTTGGTCCTCCATTTGAATACCAAACACTAAATTCTAATATGTTAGAGATTCTGATCATTGCAAGTCATCCAGCAGTGAAAAGCGTCTCAAAAGGCCAATCAATCCGGCCAGTCAATCCACAAGAGAAAAAAGAGGTGTACAGTGATTTCTGTCAGATTTACAGAATGTGCAACTGTTCATATCCAAGTGAAACCTTACATGTAAGAGATCTTTAGACGGGTAACTCTTTTCTATTATAATTATTCTCTCTGAACCAAAGAGGTGAAGACTTGTGAAATGAAGTCCACTACTTGTTTACAAACGCGCATGCGCAAGGCACCACCACGACAGTGAGGTCACAGTTGTTTCCTTGCCAACAACCTCTTCCTGTATGCTGCTTTCAAAATAAAAAAATCTCCTTCCGGGTCCTACTTTTGTAATACTGCACAGGACTGTGTGGAGAGGAGAGACGAGAAGTCAATTTAAATGAGAGAATAACTTACTTCTTACCTTACTTTATTTAATAATCAACAATATTTACTTGAGGATCCAAACTGTAAGAAAATTCATTACTAAATCAATGGAAGACACCTTCCTCTTTAAAGACAGCAGAAGACAAAATTTAGCAACATTAGGCTATGTGAAGCTAAGTGGTTTGTTTGTAAAAATGCACCACATCTTTACCACAAAATAATTCATTTACATATTTAGTCTAAATGTTAAAAATTTTGAAAATAGCAGGCAAGAAAAGGTTGCTGCTCAGCCTCTTCGTCTCTTCCACAGGTAACTGCTGGTGTTTTTCTGCCACCTGCTGTTACATCGTTAAAATGCATCACAAACAGCCATGCAGTGTTGGTTGGTCCATAGTACATAGACATAAGTGCGATTTTGTGACACTTGCATTTTTTTTTCATCTTTTGCTACTTAATGTGTTTCTGCCTTAGAATTCTTCATAACTTACATTTTACATTGAGTTTGAATTTAAAAATGCAGTAAGGTACAGAAATTATGATTACAGATAAATTCCTACAATGCAGAATACAACTACCATTCCATCCTTCCATCCCCTGTCTCTGCAGTATATGTTTTTACTATTCCTAAGATATTCATTGTGTGCACAGATAACCAACCTCCAGTTACTGTACGATGTGAACAAAGTACTTAAATCATGTAACAAAACAACAAGAGAAAACATGTTGAAGAATCTTTCTTCAACAATGATGTATTATGGGGCAATCCCCTGTATTGAAATAACTTAAGATAGAGTAATTTATGTGTGTATACATATACACACTACAACACAAAAAAATCGTCCTTAAAGATAAGAGTCTGTAGGATTTTCTTAAATTAGACAAATCTGTACACCTCTAACATACATACAGCTACTTCATCCCTGGGTCCCCCACCCCCAGTTTTCAACATGCAGAACCTGGGGCACAATGTTTTAGAATTTTAGATGTGTAGTTTGTAAGTTGCTTGATTAAGTTGGGGAGGAGAAACTTTGAATGAATGCAGATGATTCCCGAGTTATTCAACTAACTACATGCAAATGTGGTGTACCCACAGTGCTGCACTGCGTTAGAAGGTCTCTGCCTTGCTGCCTGAACACGCTGCACAAATGCTTCCAGACAAAAGTAAATAAAAAGGGGTGGATATTCTGACTCTCATAAGCAAAAGGTTTCAACATAGCAGAGAACATACACTTTGAAGAAATACAAGCACTGAAACAGTTTGCATACATTTTTATTCATCTTAAATCTCATGTATAAAAAAAGAATCGGAGAAACAGACATTCTCTTTTCCTTCAGCCAATCGTTTTCCCCAGTACTCAGATTATATTGATAACAGGAAAAATTCTTACAACAGCATGTACAAAACAAAACCAAAATGAAACCTTAGTCTAACAGATCATTTCAATAGAAAAGCAAGAGTTGGAAGGCTATGAATAATTTACACACATCAAAATCTTGGTAACAAATTGGCCATCAATGTAACAAAACAGGAAAAAAAAGAAGAAATTTGTTCAACTTTATGTCCGCTCTGCGAGGTGTTCCAGTGGTAAAAGTGAGGCAAAAATCAGACCACAAACAGTGAAATACCCATCCTGACCTCGTCACGTCAGTACAAGCTGGCATCACACTGCCACTGTGACTAGTCTTTTGTAGTGACTGGGCCAGTGCACTAAACTGGATCCCTTATCACCCAGACTCCCAGCCTGAAAAAAATACAAACCTGTCTTGTTAGGGTGGGAAGAGGACTCACAAAAAACAGCAAGGATGCTTTTTACTGGGATTACAATCACCATGGCAACAGGTATAGGCACAAGGAACTGCACCAGAGTCCTGCAACAATAGTTTAAAAAAAAGAAAAGAAGAAAACCTTCAAGAGTATTCTGTCATCCAACACATCAAGAAATATAACTAGCTCCTTTGTTAGCAGATGTGTTTCCATAACAACCAGTACAGCTCATCAGCCACCTCAGGTCACATATGGCACATGACTGACTGACTTCTACCTGGTGGTGCACGCAGCTTCACTCGTTAATGACAAGAAAATGAAACAGCTGTCCAGAAACACTGAGGTTCATTAGAGTGTGTGGCAACTCAGATGGACCTGCCAGTCACTCAGATTAATCACCATTAATCATTAATCATTCGGGAGAGCAGACTATCGTTCTTTTAGTATGCACTTGCACCAGTAATTTGTGTGACACTGAAAATTAGCCAGTAGTAAACCGTCCCAAACTGGACACAGAAGTCACTCAGGAATCCCACAATGATTCTCTATATGTAGTCATGTGGTACAAGGGTTCATCTGATAACCTCTAATTGAATCCCTAAGAAGAACAAACTCCTCTGATCATCTGAACTAAAAAAGACCACCAAAAACAAAGAGAGATGTATGTAGTATTATAATAACAATGCACAAGAGCAACAAACTGGGGCCAGACTTCAGGCCAGGGAAGAGAAGAGTGTGAGGAGGGAAAAGGGGATGGGGGATGTCAGGAGGTTTTAACAACAGGGCAGGAACACACTTCCTTCCTTCTTCCATCTTCATCCACAGCTCCTCTCACAGCCAGGCATCTGAGAAACAAACCTGCCTCCTACTCCAAGCAAAAACTATTACCATCACAGTTACTATATGACCTATTAGTCTTAGTCTGAACTCTCCTTTATATGATCGATTTCTCCCAAATTTCACCAGCAGATCTTATGTCCCACCCGACCCCCTGGGATGGTTTGGTTTGTGGTTTGAGTTTGACCATGTTAACAGCACTCAGTAAGACCTCCATTACAGCCGGACAATAGAGATGTTATGTTTTTCTGTACATGTATATAGATTGAAAAAAAGTGAGGTAGATGGATGGTTGAAGGAATAATAAACAAAACCTTCCCCCAAAATAGAAAAGAGCATTAAAAAAAAAAAAAAAAAAATCAGATGGGGGGGATTG
>OMNW01000592.1:0-11480 GCA_900303245.1 Selene dorsalis | reverse complement strand
CTTTCCCACTACAGCATGTAAACTCTCCTGAGTTCATCAGGAACAAACCGGAAACTACTCCAGGTTTGCATTCAAAATAAAAGCATGCATGAATATCACATTAAAATGCTTAGCACAAGAAGGGAAATATGTTCAGTCATCTGAATTAGAATAAATAAATACATTTCTTGGCTGCAGACTGCTGGACAATTAAGATGGGCGAGTAGTAAATAAATAGGCCTCAAATAATTGCACAGTCATCTGTGCATCATCATCTATATGGAACATTAGAGCTAACTCATAATCAATGAACCAACAATTCATCACTTAGTCAATCAATCAATTTTATGACAACATTACACTATGAGAATAATCTACACGTGCATCAACAATGCATGTAAGGTTTTGACTTAGAAATCATAATGTGCTCTAAATGAATTAAAAAGACGAAATGTCAAATGTTGCATAAATTAATAAATTACAACCGGAAGTGACTTGTTGATTAGACAAACCAACTTGCTGTGTGCCCATAGGACAAATTCCTTTGCGTCACTATTACAAGTCTATTCGACCCGTATTTTGAAACGAGTGGCTGGAAGTCAGAGGGTGACTGCGGCTCTCTTGACGCTGGTGGCAGCGGTTCTGAGAGCGGCTTTCAGAGCGGTTCCCAAACTGCTCTTAATGTGAAAAATACAGAGAAAACGCCGGGCGCATTCCTGAGACCCGGAGACATCCATGCCCGACCGTGACAGACAGACAGAGCTCGTGCGCGTACGCGCGCGTGGTATATGTGTGTGTGCGGGGCATGTGTGCGCGTGCGCGTATGTGCACGCGCGCGCGCAAACCGTACGTCTCTGCGGGGGTGGAGAGCTAGAGACCACACACTTTGCGCATTGCCCCCCCCCTCTCCACACACACACACACACACACACGGGACCAAGCAGCACAGTTGGCCCTCAAAGTAACGAAACATTAAAGTTGAGAAAAAGAAAAACATAAGGTGGTTGTTCACCAGCACTGCAGATGTGGCTTTGGGCTGAAAAACGACAAGTTTCGTGCGCAAAAATCCCCTTTTTTGACCCAGTGGAGAGTGAAATGTGCTCCCTGGAGGAGCCCCGCATGGCCAAAGCAAAGCATAACCGAAATGATGAAGTAGACTTTGGCCAAAGTGAGCGGTCAGTAACGACACTAGTGTTGAATAAAAACAACAATAGTGAATTGTTTTCACGTTTTTTCAGCCCGATCACACGCCGCGTTGCGCAATCTGCACGGACAGGCTGTGATCGGCGGAGCGGTGCCGACGAACGAGAAAAACTCTGTTAAACTTCCCTTTCCCCAACACTGGCAACATCAACAACGACGGGTCGAGTCTGCATAAAAAGTTGTTCTCCGTCTTCCCCGGAGATAAAGTCACGCATGAAAACTGGCTTCACTTACCGTGGCTGCGTCTACTGGCCGCATGTCCCCATGAGAGTGTTGTGTGTGCGCGCGTGTGTGTGTGTGTGTGTGCAGAAGACGCATACCGATACTAGAGGTCGGAAGCGCAGCGCGACACGTCAACGCGTGTTGCCTTCCATATCATAAGGGGGATTCTTCAGCTGCTGCCTGGCTCTGTGGTGCACAAACTGGGGTCCGGGGACCTCCGGGGGGCCCCGAGGTAGCAAAACTGGGAGTAGTTAGTGAGTGCAACAGGCTACAAGTGGCTGCTGAAAGCGGCGTAGAGGAGCACGGAGACAATGGTGCAGAAAATCAATGTCAGCTCACTGAAGATGGAGAAATCCTCTCAGCCTATAGGATGTTACTCCAGCCAGAACTTCCATTGACAAGAGAAATGACAGACAACATGTGATCAAAGTGGACCACCCTTTGTTTTTACATGAGAAATCTCTCCTCTCTAAATACTAATAAAACCTCAGATTATTTTCTAATATGTTATGTTGTTCCTCCTCCTCCTTTCTCCTAATGCTCTAATAAAATGGCAACAATGGGTGCTGCGTTTCTGATTGGTGCTTTTACTGGCTATTTCACAGCCGCTCAGCCAGTTAGAAATAAGCAGTGAAACATGCATTTTCATCTTTGTTTAAAAATGCATGTGCAAGAACCACCTCGTATGTGGACTCATATGAAATGATATCTCATTTTAAGGGTCATAAATGTGGTTTTGAATGGTGCTTTGTGCTGTGATGCACATTTCCTGAGGGTCATCTGATGGTTTAGTCACCACTGACTGCAGCTACAGCCGTTGTAAGCAAGATTCAGTGCTACTGCCTGTCATAGAAACATGTTGATGATACTCTATAGGAGACAAGAAATCCCATAAAGTGTCTTTGAACTTGTGATTAATACCACACTGATGACTTCTGGCTTGTTTCAAAACTGTCTGCGGCACAAACAGGACGTATAATGACGTTTAATTATGGAGGATGAGTGGATGTGATGGAGGAATACAAAGTAGCAGCCAGTGTGTCAGTTGGTTTTACTACATCGCATCAATCTGACATTTCATAGAGAAGACTGAAATGCCACATGAGCTGCATGGGAGGAATATCACTGTTTTTCCTCACAGGTGACAACTTGAAAAAACACAAGCAAGTCCATGAGTGATTTTTCCCACCCTAACACCTTTCTCGAACACACACGCACATGCACAAAGTCTGAATGAATCCTGCAGGAGCAGCAGCAGCAGCAGCTCGGAGCACGCTGCTGCTTTTAATTGAACAGATAACAGTCTGAATGGTTTTGTCTGCAGTGGAAGGAAGCCTGGAGGATTTGTTCTCCTCCTGCTGCTGCTGCTGCTGCTGCACTGTGGAGACGAACGCCTGGCATCTCGCTCTCTGCAGTGGCTCAACACCGGAGCATGGGCAAGCACGAGGCACAGACAGGCATACAAATGGGCACCCAGGCGATATGTGCACATAACATGGCACGTAGAAACACAGAAACATCAAGTGCTTACCGGCAGGCTTTATCCAGACTGTTAAAACCCAGGGCAACCCCAGACGCTGTGATCTGCTTCTTTATTTCTCCCCTCACCCTCATTTCTATCTCTTCTCACACTTTCCTTGTCTTTCTCTCTCTCTCTCTCTCTCTCTCTCCCTCTCTCTCTCTCTCTCTCCGCCTTTTTCTCATCTCTTTTTTTCTCTCTGCTATATCCTACAGGGCCCCACTAACCTCCTCTCCATCCCTCTCTCTGCTCTCCATCAGTCTCTACACTGATCTTTTAAGTCTACCAACCTCTCCACTGATCAATGGACAGACGGAGAAGCAAGCTCTGCTGCCTCCACCTCCCCCAGCTTTGTGTGTGTGTGTATGTGTGTGTGTGTGTGTTTCACTGTGAGGAGAGGAGGCTTCCAACCCACACACCACTCTCCAGAGCTCTCAGCCTCCACAGTGCCTCATCACTTGACCACTCCACACCCCTACGCATCAATTGTGTGCATGTGTGCACACCTACACACAAAGTAGGGCCATTAAAAGCAAAGCCCACATTTCAGTGTCACCTGAAGTTGATTTTAGTGTGTGTGTGTGTCTTAAGGAGGGCAAAAAAGCATCTGAGCAGCTCTGAGCACCTGTGACTCATGCTGATTCACACAGGGTAGCTTGTAATGGCAGTGGTTACATCCAATATATGCATAGCCAGGTGGCAGAGCAGGTGCACCAGCAGCCACAGGCCATCCCATAACTTTGGTGAAGAGCTCATCTTGTTGTAATACTGTTGCATAACACTGAACACAACAGAAATATTCACTTTCTGCATCGAAAGGTTGAAAAAAAAAATCCCCAGAATCTCACACTTGTTGAGATCATTTTCAGAGATAAGACATAAATAAGAGATGTAACAGGCTTGGTACAGTGCGTTACTTCAGTTTAAATCACTCAGTAGCTCAAGCTAATTTTAAATGAAGAGAATGTGAACAACCTGCACTGCAACAGGGTTATAAATAGTGGACTAAATTCATCCTGTTCTGCCTGCTGCGTGAGGCAGAGAAGCCATCAGATGAGAGGAGATGCAGGCAATTCAGCAGCAGCGTTGCCAGGGGTTAGATCTAATCATGACAGAGAAAGTACCTGTTTGAGTGCAGCACTTCGACCGAATGTCAACAAGCTCAGAGAATCAGCATCGCAGGGTTTCGAAATATTTCAAACATGACAAATATCGAACTGTTTTTCAAGGAAAGTAAATTGAAGAAGAAGCTGTTGATGAGCAGGTAACGTCGTTCAAAATTTCCACCTTTTTAAAGAAAGGTGAAAATAAAATTGGAGCTACTTATGAAGTAAATACATTGATTTCTGTATCCACCTGCACACACAGTTGTCACTGAAAGTAGTTTGCAACTAACAGCGCTCTGCCACTGTGGGGAGGAGGGGGTGGCGTTCACAGTGCTACGGAGGCTGAACGCTGCCACATACGCCACCTTGAAAAAGGAGCAAGTGGAGCTTATCTCACATGTCAAGTCACAGCAACGCATCCTGTCTCCTCAGTCTTCATTTATGATTTTGTGATGAAATTCAGTGTTAATATTTAAACATTATCATTAAAGTCTTTGATTCTTCCTGATTTACCCCTGCTATTTATTTTGCAGCTGCCTTCAAGATCATGATCTTCATTCTGAGGCTTTTACTCGCCTCACGATATTAAATGTGTAATAATCAGGAGATCTGCAGCCGTGATTTCTACATCCTTAATTGAAATCCATGGCAAGTGCTGCAGGTTATCAGTGGTTCACTCCAGTAATTGAACACAATCAGATGCAGATGATTCATCTTAATTTCATGTAAAACTTTCAATAACTAGAAAGCATCTGTCCTGCCATGCTAATGCAGTAACTTCGAGGGCCGACTGAGACTGGGGTGTTGTTTCTGCGCATTAGGCAAGTGAAGGCAAACAACTGTAAATAACAGCAAAGACATTTTTGGGAAAAAACAACAACAACAAAAAAAAAGGTAGTTGGAGGTGCATGGGCGGCTTTTCAAGCAGAAAACAATTTCAGACTGCGGGGGATCGAGGAAAAACACACTCCTGTGGCTTGTGCACTGCTGTGTCTCCAAGTGTTGGTCTGAGAAACCAAACACCTGATCACTGAAATACACTGATACGGACACACTGACAGTGAAGACCATGACATCGAGCTGCAAAATAAGATTTAGCAGAGGTTTTCCAAATAAAAACATAATTTTCTCTCGTCATAGCTGGGAGCCAAACATGGCTGTCTTAGATTCACACTGCCACTTCCTTCTCACAGAAAGCTGCCATTTAATCTTCTACAGAGATCACTTGCTGCTGGAGATGAATTTAATTGTCTGGTGTTTTCACACTGTAGATTCTGTACGACACTTGGAATAATATTGGCCTCAGCTGTACCCGCTCCATCCTCGGGTCTCGGCCTGTACCTGCCTCAGTAATAAACTGGAAGGCTGCTCTGAAACTCTCAGTAGATGTTTTCAGAGCTAATATATCTCATCTTCCAACCTGAGCGAGTGAGGTTAAAGGCTCCCTTTACAAGGCAGGTTGTGCATAATACAGTGTGGTGGTGCAGGGAGGACGGTAAGAAAATCCCAAGCTTAGTAAACTTTAGAATAAATTCTTTCTAGCTGCAGAAGTGCAGCACAGAGTCTGAGGTTAAATATGGACCCGAAGTCTATTTGTAAGCTGCTTATTCATACCAGAGTAAAGCTCAGTAAATAATGGTCAAAATCAAAAGGAGTGTTGGTCGAGTTACACCCAAGGCTTTTACTACCCTCTGTGGATTAAGCTGTGAAAAACACTAGATCCTACATTTCCCATAATGCACCTCAGGAAATAATATAACATAAATTCAAACCCCACATCTCCAGTTTGCATCTGTGCAATTTTGCATCCCATGCCCAAGCTGAGATGCAGTGTGTTGTTGTTTGCAATAGCACCAAAGCTCACATACCAGTTATTGATGACACCAGGATAATGGCTGTTCCGGGCTCATGTATGTTAACACACATGATTGATGCATCTAAACACCACTTGTTCGTGCCTTTTGAACCATGTTGCAACATGTCATGTCTGCTACGTGCTTCAACATGCACACTGTGTTGTATATGGACATGTATGGATGTAAAGCTGCACATGAACACATTGTCCTGAACCTCGGCAGGGACAGGATCTGGTATCCTGTGTGCATATAAAAGCACTCATTTAGTCATGATGTAGGAGAGGTGGCTCTGTAAACTGCCTGTCTGAGCCCGAGTCATTTACATAGGTAATGGTAGGGGTAGTGCTCAAAAATGTGCGGGGGTGGAAAATATACAATCCTCCACCAGCATACAAAAACAGCCGGAGAGAGAGACAGAGAGAGAGAGAGAGGGAGAGAAGGCAAGAAAGACAGGGAGATGTAGGTGTCAGGCTCCTGAAGCTCTCTGAAATGACGGGTAATTACATTTCCAATTACTGATGGGAACAAGAGCAAACTCCCCGACTTTACTGCGCAGGGAAATGCATTAAGAGCGTTGAAATCAGTGAGCAATAGGTAATTTGTAGGATTCCTGTGTTTAAGCAGGGCTTATTTGCATAGCTGAAAATACCAGCGTAAAGGGCCACTCCACTGAACACCAATTCACATTTATTTTGCTTCGCGTCCCGGGTACTTCACTACTGTCCGCCTTATTACACAATTTCATTAGGATTTTGATTGATGTGAAGATTACATCAGCTTCCCTTGTTAAAATAAAACCAATATTTCCAATGCACTTTAAAGCCGCAGTTGGAAAGAGTCTATGAAAGCAAACCAGCAAGTCCTGGACTCTCAGTGGTGACTGGTACTCATATTATATGAGTAGCCTGAGGTCTACATAATACAGTCAGTATTTCTCACCACAATATACTTTGTGTATTTTGGAGTATCTAATAAATTCAGTATTCAGAAACCTAGATTATTCTCACTGGTGTTGTTCTTCTTCACGTATTCCCACACATGTGTTGTTCCATACACTCACTACAAATCTGTAGAGCTTCCCGTTGCAGAGATGTGCATCGTGCATGTGCGTCCTTTTGCAAGAAACACCATCTACACGTGGTTAGCAGTGCAACTTTTGTGTGTGTCTACACAGGAGGCGTATTTAACTTAGATGCTCAATGCACTGTTGCACTGAGATTTCAGCTATGTGCTGACAGCCAGCATCCACTAAGCCAGGCTGCTGTCATGGTGCCAGTGACGTACAGCAATCTCTGAATTAACTTAAAGTGAACACATGATCATGTCTTGTATGAGCTTCAGTATTCAATGAAGCTTCCCACTCAAACACCTGAGGAGGAAATGATCCAAAAAAAAAAAAAAAAAACCCCAAAAAACACTAAATCCATAAAGTCAATGTCAAACAAAGCAGCAACTGATTTGATTTGTTTTTGTATCTTGGACTTAAGACTCTAAAGTATGAAAATGACTTTTCTGCTCGTGGTGAACAGTCAGTATCAGGTGAGAACGATGTTAAATCCTTTCAGGGTGCTTGGAATTAGAAAATATAAAAGGAATCCATCACAATCACGACTGAAGCACGTCTAATGAAAATCTGAGAAATTGCGCTGAGGGCATTTGAGTCTGAAAACAAATCCAGCGCTGCAGAAGAGCTGTATCTGTACCAGTCTGAGGTGGGCTGGGAGCTTTTTCCCTCTATATTTCTTTTCATTTTTGCGGCTCCCTGGCTGACTGGTCAGATTGTTGCTATGGAATGTGCTGTGGGACAAAAGGAGCGGAGATCCAGAAACTCAGTGACCTCCTGGAGAGGCCTCACTCTCTTTCTCCCTCTCCATGTTCCTCTCCTCTCACTCTGTTTGTCCTCTCTCTCTCTGTTAGTATCTTATCCTCTCCCTTCCTTTCTTTCTTTATGTGAAGCTTGTTTTCCTTCTCTGCTTTTCTTCCCTCCTCTCTCTTATTCTCACTCACTCACTTTTTCTCTCTGTCAGTCTTCTGTTCTTTGATGTGGTGCCGGCCCAGGTACTCTCGCTTGGCCTCTTTCTTCATTCTCTGGCTCTTTACACACACACACACACACACACATGCACACACACACAACATGGCTGTGTTCGTACAGCCTGCAACAACACAGGCTGCTGCATGCACAAAAAATCACACAAACACAACCTTAAACACACACTCTCGCATAGAGGAATGTGTGGGAATCTCCCTCTGGCTACCTCTGTAACCTGCATCTGAAGCTGGTGAGGGGCCAAGAAGCCAACAGACCCAGGAGACTAAATGCAAATAGTGGAGAAGCTGGTTGGCTTCCTGGATGAGATCAAAGATCCTCTCCACATAGCTCAACTCTACTAGACATGCATGAACAACAGTCGCCTCCACACACAGTCTGCATGTGTGTGTTTGTGTAGGTGAGCGAACGTGCATGTGCATGCATGCCTAGTGTCTTGACACGTGTGTGTGTGTGTGTGTGTGTGTGTGGGCAAACCAGCAGGAAGACTGTGTGGGGGTGCATGCGTGAGAGCACTAATATTCATTTAAACATGAGTTCAGACTTTCAAGGAATTTGTGCTTTAGGCAAATGAGTCATGCTGAATAAATGATGGCTGACCTTGGAGGAAGCCGTCTCAAATATGCGCTGGTAAATAAATAAGATCAATTAAATCTCTGTTCGTTCACTGCAGAAATATTTTTTCATTAATTACACCTAGAAGCATTATCATCTTCCCATCTGTCTCCAACTTCTTAACGTCACCTGCACTTCTAGATCGTCAAAATCCAACACAGTGTTTGCCTGCAAAGATGGAGCAGGTGAAGCTGTTAACTTTAGTTTATAGTGAAAATGGTGAGATATTTGGTGTGCTCATGGTTCCCAGAGGATGAGCAATAACATTAGTGACAAAAAGGTCCCCATCAGCAGTGACTGGTTTTAATTTGAACTTGAACTGAACCCAACACTAAGTCCAAACTCCGTGGTTAAGGCTTTTGAGCAGATGTTAACAGGTTGAATTACGACAGCGGTGAACATTATATCAAACATCACCGTTCTCCCCATGGGCATGCTTTTAATCTAACATAAGCATTTAGCTCAGAGTTGTGCCAAGGAATTAAATTTATGTCCAATCACAGCTGTTAGTTTCTGTGTCTCGTTACAAACTGGTGCAGAATTTAGTCTCTACTCATTTACTGAGTGAAACGGGCACAAAATGTTTGTTGTTGTTATACAGTCAGAAAATAAATGAGGGTGCTGCAGTTGCATATTCATTATTACGTTGGATACTGGAGCTTTGTTGTGTCTCGTTTCAGCAGGAGTTTCATCCACTGACCGCAGATGTACTGGAAGTTGCGCTGTTGTCCACCTGAGGCAAATAAGCCCCGGCGAACAAGTGTGTTTGCTTTGATGCGTTGGGAAATTCTGGTTTTAATTGGATTTAAGTGCCTAAAAATGAAAAAAAAAAAGAAAGTGCTGAAGTGTGAGTTAATTGAAAAGCAGCAAACAATTTAGATTTGCAGTGATGATAGACTAGACGGTGAGGACCGAGGCACTTAGCAAACAGTCTGAACGGCTCTGAAAACACTCCACAGGAACATGAATAATTATTGGTGAACAACGGCTTTCATGCAGAGGAAGTGAAGAGTTTATTTCAAAACTACATAGAGGAGAAAATAATATGAGCTGGTTTATCTATTTAAAATATAAAGGATGTCATTTTTTTTTTTTTTAAACTGGCTCATTTCCCGGTCATAGTGATAGATGAGTAGATACATAGATGTCATTTAAGGACAATTTGGGATTTGAATTCTTGCATTTTGTGTGAGCAAACATCACTGTTGGAGTCGTCTCCCACTCAGTTGAAAGCAGGGTGAGACGAGCCTGTCATCAGCAGGAGAGACACAGTGTGCTAATGTTTCAGATGGAGAGAAACATGTAGGACACTTTATCATGTTTTAACTCCTCCTGACTCTGTGATATACCTTCATTTGTGTCCCTTCAGTGGTTTCACCCTTTTTTTTCCCCCCAAAGCTTAGACAAACAGGAAATGACAGACCTCGAGGAAAAACACTCGAGATAATATATTCTCTGATATATTGAGAATTTACTGTATTCTTTAACATCTTCACCTCCCACTATGGAGACAAAATCATCTCCAGGCAGAATATGAATTTTATGTATACTGAAGCATTTCACTGTACGTGTGTGTGCATGTGTGACTGTGCGTGTGTGTGTGTGTGCGCCTTGTGCACAAGAGAAGCGAACAAGAACACATGGGGCGCGTGGGCGTCTTCTGGCAAAGAACCGCAACGTTGCCTCCTTTACAACAAAGACAAAAAATGCTACATTTCATATCTGCCAGTGAGATGCTGAACATGAAACTGTGAATATCGTGAATCCGTCTGAAAGTCGCTCTGATTTCTGATGGATTTGCCTGAAACGCTGAGCAGCACCTGCTCTTTTTGGACATTCTTCAAAATACCAGAACAAAAGAGGAAGACATTGTTTGCTTGTGAGGGCGTTTAATGCACAATAGAGATGATTCAGGCTCTGTACTCCAGCACTGTTGCGTTAATTGCGGTTTGAAGAGTCATGAACCTTGTGTATTGATTGGTAACCTTGCCGAACAGCAGGAATCACAGTAACTTCGAAGGCCAAATCCTCAGCTAATCCTCTTTTATTGGAGCTCCTGCTTGTCGAGAAAGACATTGTGTTGAACTTTCATATACTTGTTTCCCTTGATAGGGCGGACAAACACAAAGTGGCGCGGTCTAAATTCCATGACACACACATACACATACACTGTACAGACACACACGCAATACAAGCAAAGACACACACACATATCCGGACTATTGAGCGCAAAGTGAATCATCGTTCCCGACAATATCTTTGTCAAACACCCTGGCCTTGACGGATAGACATCGGCAGAATGGCAGAGCCATGGCAACAGTCAAGTGTGAATCCTGCTGATGAGAAGAGTGTTTGTGCTTTACACAAATTGGTTGGTTAATTCCTTCTGCAATTGCTGAGAGAAAGCTGCCAACACAATGCTGATAGAAAAATTAAATTCCCATAAAGAAGCAATCCATTGTTGGAACTGAAAATGTCAGAAAAAAAAGACCTCAATTAATTCTTCTCCTTAATTATTTCAGTAATTCTGCTCAGCTGGCCTGGAAATGTCATCATCATTAATTTCCAACTACGTTCTGATGATTTCACAGCCCTGAACCGAACCATGCATTACCTCTACGTGGCAGTCGGCAACATGTAGTGCAGGTTACAGTTTAAACTTTACCACGCTGCCAGCACGTCTTTTGTTCCCTCAGACCGGGTGAGCAGAGATACACCCACCTCTAATGTATATTTGCATCTAAATCACATATATTTAGAGCAGCTGATTCTTCCGTCTTCAGGGATGATAATTAACATATTCATCGATTTTTTTCCTCACGCCACCAAAATTCAACATGGCGTTAAACCCCCTCCTCTACCTGGGCAGCTCCCAGGGCCTGAGAGGCAGACGCTTTCTATGATGACTGTGACACATTCATTGCATTGAA